>JAPYZJ010003834.1:0-18124 GCA_030522765.1 Ophioninae sp. B BG-2022a | reverse complement strand
TTGGTTCCCCATAGCTCTCCTTGGGGCCCCATGCGGTCCCGCAGCATCCCATTTTCATCCCCTCTTGCTCTCCTTCGCCTCTCCTTCACCTTTGTCACAAACGATCTTTCCCCCCTCCCCGCTCCTCTACCTCCGTACCCGAGCGGGAAAAACTCGTAGCTCGGTCTCGGGAGTCGGAAATTTGAGATCCGTGCGCTCGTATTCCCATTGGGAGATTCCTCAATTTACGGTGGATCGGCCGCGATAAACTTTCGACTACGAAAATGACCTCGTCGGCGCTCCCTCTCCACTTTGTATTTTATCACACCGCGTCCTTACAGTTTTTACTTTTCTTCTTTATTATTAATTTTTTTATGAACGCCTCTGCCTCGAGTATTAGTTTCGAGAACATTGAGAATGTTTGCGGGCGATGAGGTGACCAGAGGGTACCATTTGTCACGACGCCATTTTGATTATTTTCTACCTCATCGACGGCCATCTTGTACCAAAGTGTGTCCAACGAATGACTACTTGTGGATTATTTATTCGGGAATCGTGGTGACATTAATGTGTGGCATTTTGAGAAATTTTGGGAAATGGGCCTGATGTAGATCAGAGAACTGGGCCTAAGTGGGGACCCAGTTACTTTGTTGGCTTTCTGCTGTTTACGATGTACGGATTGAATTGGGCCCTAGATGGGTCTTGGGCCCTGTGCGTTGGGGGTATGTGGATTTTCATGATTTGCGGACCAACTGACAGACCAAATTGGGTGCTATGTGAAATCTATCCCGAATTGAAAATTTGTCTTGGATCCTAGGTAAAATAAAAAATCAATTCCAATTCCAAGTTAAATCCGAGGTGAGATCCAGACCCAATCCTAAATCCAAACTTAATTTGACTGACGACGAGTCAGACTGGGCCCTAAATGAGTCCTAGATCCTATTTCAATTCTAACCCTGACTACTGGGCTGGTTTAGGTTCTAGATAAGACCCCAACTGTTAATTCCAACATGAATAAAAGATATATGTAACATTGTGAAAAAGTAAAAACCAATTTGGGCCTTATGTGATCGAGGATTAAAATCGGATCGCAATCCTTATTGAAGTTGCTGCTAAATCGAATATCGAATAACCACGAAACGTTGGATTTCGCGAGGCACCGTATATAGCTTATATCCCCCCCCTGCAGACGAAATTCAATTTGGGCCCGATGTATTTCGCATTTCAGCCGGAGTACTGGAACTTGTCGCTTGGGGCTGGAGCCTGCCATTCTTCGCGAAATAGATATTGTATCCCGAATGTAGCGGGTACCGTAGTAAGGGGTCCGAGTCCGTGCGAAGCTCGTCGAGTCAGGCCCCGGGGGCTTAGCTACGCGAGCGAACCCATGTTCCACGTAACACCGCATGCTGAGTGACTTACGACGTCCGATTTTGTCAGTGGCTCCCAACCTTGGTGCTAGCGTTTCGCGTGATGTTAATTTAGGGCCTTATTTTGGGTCAAGTCCGAATGCCGGATAGACTTCTGGTTCTTGAAGTTGTAAAAGGTCATGGAAGGTCAAGGGTGAAGCCAAACCGCAAGGAAATCCCTACTTACGTTTCAATGACAATTCCGGACGATCCGATGACCAGCCTTTGATTTCGGAGATTGTTTCGTGTCCTCCACCGTTGTTCTTCCGGTCCCTTGTCATTGGGCCACTCAAGTCGGACACGCAACGGACAGGAAAGCCCCGTGCACTTTGGCAAACGGCTCCGGCAATTTAATGGGGTGGAATTTTACTGCCTCCTTGCCAAGTTCCTTCATGGCGGATTTTCGACGAGGATTTCGCCTCACTCCACCTTCAACGGTTGTACACTTCATTCTCGTTGCAAAGGGACTCGTGGGTGAATGAGGAGTGTGGCAGGGGGAAGAGAAGGAGGAGAAGGTGGAGAGGGAAATGCAAATGCCCCTTCGCTGGAATAATAAATTCGTTCGCTTCCTTCGAGGGCTACGTACGTCACCTACGCCCTTTCTTAGATTCGTACGTGTGTGGGTGCTTGGTTATTCGTATCGGATTGATCACCGTCCTCTTCTTCGCTTTGTCGTGCACTCAGCGAGGGTAAAATTGTCTGGGACCCCCCGCAAAGCGTCTGGGCCCTTTACTGCCATATTGTTTAGGATCGTAGACGTCTTGGAATGTCTTCGGGGTGTTTTGGTCATACGCCGATCGTTCGGATTCCATTTATTCCTCATCAACATCCATTCATTTTTCTATCTCCCTCTTTCTCTGAGGGAGAAAGGGAGTCTTTGCCCATTTCCTCCCGTTCTTATTGGACTTCCCATAACTGCTGAATCTTTCTTTTCATTCCGATTGAACGGCTATAAACTCGAAACAAATCCGTATGAGGAGGATGCAAGAGGGACGTCCATAATCGCTGATCCAAACAAAGAAATCGCCACGCCCCATTTCCCCCTCCACTTATCGAGTGTGGAGAGGGATCCTTTAGTTTTCTGGTCTCCGCTCTTCGCGAACCCAAACAAACCCAAGCAAATGTAAATAACGAAGCAAACGAAAGGCTCTCGTTCTTCCTCTTCTCTCTCATCACAAACACCACCCTTCTCTCCTCCTTCTACTCCTCTGGGAGCTTCGCCCCTCAAGGACCTCCCAAAAAGTTCGACTCGTACTCCGCTAAAATTAAGATTCGAATGTCGAAACCGAAGTCGCCCTGTTGGCAGAGGAGAGAGCCAGGTATACACGCAGGAGACGAAACAAGAGTCGCGAGGTCCGGTGTTGATCGTTACGGCGAAGCGGTTTGCGCACGTGAGGGAGGAGGGGGAGGAGAGAGGACTGGACGAAGAGTGAGATGGAAAGCTCCCGGTGGACGAGAAACTCGCTATTCTTGTACGGATGCATTGATACACACGATCGCAACCTTCCTACCATCCTCTCTTACCCTCTCTCTCTCTTTCCTCTTTACTCCCTCCTCGTGAACCGATGACGCACACTTTTGCATAAATTCAACAGGGCACGACATATTTCGCGTTTACCACCCGCTGTTCCGATCGTAGCCTCCCCTCACCCTTCCAGATTCTCGCTCGCAACTGTCCCTATCTCTTCGCACACTCCAACGCAATTTATGTATATTCATAAACGCAATTTTTGTCGTTGTTTTTTTTTCGTCCTCCCTTTTTCCTCCTCGCGAGTAAATATCGTTCGAGGAACTCCGTCATCGCGTCCTCCTGGATTCGTATATCATTCTCTTCTTCTTTCTTTTTTTTTTCTTTCGGTTTCTTTTTATTTTTCTCTTTTTTATCAATTTTTTTCTCTTTCGAATTCATTCATCCTGGACCATACTCGTTAATCATGAGAAGGGATGGAGGAATGGGAAGCTGGAGTCTCCAGCTTGAAAGACGACCTCCCTGGATTAAGTCCATGGCACTCCCATCCAACGAACGGTCCATCAAACCCTCGTTCATTCGTGGTCGTTATCGACCACCTCACGGATCCAACGGAACAAGGAGATTACGAAACGTTCAGCCTTTTTTTTTTGTCTCCCGCTTCGGCAGCTCGAAGCTCGTTGATTTTTTTTTTTTCAGTTTTTGGGGTTTTGAAAATTTGATCTTCGTACGATCGTTGAGAATGGTGAAAGAAAAAAAGAAATGGTGAAACTTTGTTGCGTTTGCTACGGTACACATGCGGACGTTGGATCGAGAGCTGTTGATATCACGAGGGCGCAGACACTCAACTTTAAAAAGTCTCCGCCCTTAGCAGCCCTTCGAGCCCTAATGGTATATCCTCGGATTCTTCTCGAGGTGAGAGCGTCATGAGAGAAAAACCATCCGGGAGAGAGAAAGAGAGAGTGGGAGATGGAGGTGTTGGAAACGCGACATTCCAATCGCACAAAGACCCGGAATGGGTTTCGAGACGTACGATGACGACGTTTCGTTACGAGGGACTCTCGTCCAAAAAAAGAGAACTCCATCGTCGAGAGCACACTTTAGGATATTGCGGTACACTTCTCTGTCTTCACATACGTGGATTATCGGTATGGAAGTTCTGCCCATACTTCACGAATAACGGATAAAACGAGATAATCGATAAAGTCCGTTTGGTATTTTATGTGGTATTCGTAATTTTTTTGTTGCCTCAGTGGATATCAATTTTCAAGAATTTTGGGGCTCAATCGCGTTGAGTTTATCCAAATAATTATGACAACCCAATGGAAAGCTGCGGACGTGGTTGTTGAAAAAATAATTAAAGTTACGACCAGAATGTCAAGAAGATCGACAGACGTTAAAAAAATAAAAAAAATTTGGCTTCGTTCGTTTGCTGATTCCGAAAATTCAGTCAACACCAGCAAAAAATTAACTTTCAAACGAACGTGAGCCCGAAACCAACGTGTGGGCACAATCATGATGACCCTTTTTGGGTATTCGATGGCGAGTTCATTCAAAGGCATTTCCCTCCTAGAAAAAGTTGACTCAGACTAACGAGTATCTAAGTTTACGACTACCAAGAAAGAAGACGTTAACTGTCCGGAGATGATTTTTTACGGTGATCCGAGTGCTGGCAAAGAATTGGATTGGGGTTGAAGATCAGTTGGAGGGGATGTTCCAAGGTTCACTTGTCAGTATATCTGTAAAAGGCTGATGCCAAAAAGTCCCCGACGATATTTTCCATTAGTCTGATAGCCACGAAGTCTAGAGGAGATGACAAGCAGTTGGTGGAGAGTTGTCGCCACTCGGCCAGGGCGTCGATCGACCATTCAACCCCGGCTGATTAAGCCCGTCGGTTTCCATGGCGCGATGTAGTTGTTCAACACAGGTTAACTCGCCGGAGGCAGTGATACTCGCGAACCGGAAGACCAACGACTACGACGGCGAGGCAGAACCCCGTTCACTAATGCGAAAATACTTGACGGGCTGAGGTACTCCTGTGTGCGTGAGTACACACAAAGAGGGGGATATTGGGTTACCGGGGTTGATCCCTTGGCGGCTTACGAGCACTTGCGGTTCTTCGTTCACACCTCTGCTTCGACCCTAAGTATCGAGACTATCTCTCTGCCGCGTATTGCCACCAGTTCCGACCAGTACCTCATTGCGTCATGTTGCCGACGACGAAAACGCTGAAACCTCGACCCTGATGCCCGGCTCTTTCAACTCGGTTACGGTTGACGTTCTCGAGGTGCAATTGTCGGTTGAAACGGTCGTGCTATCTATCGGACTCCATTTTCACTACGGCCACTTGTGCACGTAGAAACAGCAGTGTCCCCTAGCGACTCTCATTTGTACTATGAAAGATTGCGCACGTAGAAATAACATCGCTGCCTAGCGTCCCGAATTCGTGCTATAAGTACTCAACTGCTGGTAAGAATTAATCAAAGCTCTGGGCCAAACCAATTGCCCAGTTTATTGAAATCTGCTTGCCTGGAAAACACAACGCCACCTGTCGAGACTCGTTTGCACTGCAGACTTTTGCCTCTGTAAGAACAGCAACGCCACCTTGCGGATCCTAATGTGCCTGAACCATGTAAGGCCCACCGCCTAATAAAGCCCACGTTTTAAATATCCAAAACTACAAAGTCAAACGAATTGAGCTCTCATCGTCGAGTGTCTGACTTTGAATGGCCGCAATTGCCATAACGACTGCAAATTTGTTTGGGTTCGCCACGGCTGCGCTCTGGCGAACCCAAACAAATTTGCAGTCGATAGAAGACAGCGCGTGCGATCGCACGTAGGCGTTTCTTAAATTTCGTCGTACCAAAATTGTCGAAAACAAAAAATGTTTTCAATATTACTTAGAGAATCTTTATTCTAATTATATGTAGTGGTTTATCAGCACTATACATGTTGTTATCAAAATTTCAGTTCAAAATTGAAGATTACATACTTTTTAATTTTTTTTTCGTACGAAGTTACAACGGGTATGGCCTTATTAGGAACAGTGGTCTGAATAAGGCCCAAAAGACGCTTTTTTAAAAAAAGCTTATAGTTAATAGTGAACATTATTTTCTGAACCAAAAACATTATATATAAAATATTAATACGTTCATTTGGAATAAATGATTAAATAAACATTTTTGTTTCATTTCAACATTCATAGTTTTGTTTTTCGTACTTGAAAACAAATAAGGTGGGTCTTACATGAGACCGAATACGCCGCACAGCGGACATCATTTGCACTACAGATATTCCCCCGCATAGGAACGCCACCTAGCGGTTCTTGTTTGTACTACGGCTATTATCGAGTCTGAGAAAACGTCTCCGAAACAATAATCGTACGAACGGTTAAAACGAATGAAACGAGTTTACCTAGTAAGGGCTTGTGGAACGTCTAGGAGACTAGGAAGTCTGTAAATTTCGAAGGGAAACGTCCTACGCTCGATGGCGTCGGAGAATCGAATTCTTTTATATTCAATGGCACGGTGAGACGGTTTAGGTTGGATTACCTTCTACGACGGGTATATCAGCCAATATATAAGCAAATCTCCTCATTTTGTCTCTCGGTAACTCTACGGCGCGCTTTACGAAATAGGAATGTGTCGCCATAACCTCCATTACCGTACAAACGTACACACGGATATATACGCACACATAGTTTTTGGCTCGTATCGACGTCCACGGGCCATAAAGCAAAGTCGTCCGACTGCGCAACTATCCGGACAGGAGCAAGTGCTGATCCTACACGCGGAACTACCGCCCTAAAGTTTCAACGGCGCAACGAACGTTCCTGGGAATCCCTTACGCTATAGCCCCGGGGCTTTCGCCTTGTTCGTGAAAAAGAACGGCACCTTGGGCAAAGTGAAATGGCGCGTGCCCAGAGGATTTCACGCCGCGTTAGTCATGGTCCTTCTTCTTGCGACCCCCTCCCTCCAACTCCCGACATTTTGTTTCTCCTCCTCTCCCTCCTCTTCCGCCTCTTGGTGCTCCTCTTTCCAACAGCCGGTACTCTCTCGGGCTATCTCGTACCACCGCCCAGGTATTCTTTCCCTTTGAACCATTTTCCACCCCTTCCAGCCCCTGCATCTCTATTTATTTCCCCCTTTGTTTTTTCCATCCCTTCGAATCACGTATGGATAAGTCGGAAAATATGCAAATCGATTTTCACATTCTACAGGAAGTTGAGAATTCCTTTTTTTTTTTTAACGCGTTACTTCTGGTATAATGTTTTTTTTTTTAAAGCACTTTTTACTTGTTAATTCGGAGGCAAGGAGAGGCTGTTTGAAAATATTTTTATCGCTTTATCGATATAGAATAACAAACATGTGGCCTCTATTTTTATCGATGTATCGATATATTCATAAAACGATATATCGATAGATCGAGAAATGATAAAAATATTTTGTAAAAGCTTTGCATTGTCTTCCAGTGATCTAAGAAACAGAATTAGAAAAAAACATACCAGAAATGGAACTGTGAGAACTGTCAATATATTAGTATATCAATATACTAATATATGGATATATCAATGCGTTGGTATATCAAATAATCGATATAGTAATATATCGATGCATGAACGTATCAATGTACCAATACATATTTGTATGTCGATATATCAATGTACCGAAATCCTAATATATCGATATATCAATGTACCTAAGTCCTCATATATATCGATATATCAATGTGCCGAAATCCTAATATATCGATATATCGATGTACCGAAGTCCTAATATATCGATATATCAATGTACCGAAATCCCAATATATCTATATATCAATATACCGAAATCCTAATATATCGATATATCGATACACGAATATATTACAATATATCGATACATCATAACGATCCTACATTATTCTGGCACGGTAGGAGTCCCGTGTTCGTCGTAACGAGGACGAAGACTGATAAAGGCGCAATAAAATAAAACGCCGAATAAAGGAGGACTGAAACGAATGAAAAAAAAACCCTGAAAAAAAAAGAAGTTTCCGGGGCGTGACATTTATTATTATTTCACGAACGTTTTTCACACATGTAATATATCACGCTGTGCGAGGTGTACGAAAGAAGGTACGAGCGAGAGAAAGGAGTTCCTCTCGGTTTCTTTCTCACTCGCTCTCTTTGTCTCGCGAGGGAGCGCGCGCTCGCGACAGGCATATAAATTATATCGCGTCAATTTATCCTCGGTTACGAAGATACGCATCGCACGCACATGTCTACGTATCTTCGCAAGACCATGGCCGGGGAGGGGGGCAACTTACGAACATCCTTTCACTTTTTTTTTTCGCACCGGAAAAAATGGCACCTCGATACATTGTCTATCGATGGTTTGTTTGGGTTAGAATGTATCGCGTATAAACAAAACAAAAATTGTATAATGATAATAATAATAAGTGAGAACGATATTAATAATGATAGAATGAAATTGTAGATGCAGCAAGATATTTATTATTTAGAATCAAAGATTTTCAAAGATTGAGGAAATCAGCATGATTTGAATGATGTCAAATGAAAAATTAATTTTATGTAATTATAATGATAACGAAGCTGAAAATAGTTTTTTTGATAGAATAAGAAATAAGCATTTCTAATATAATACACGAGAATATCATATATAATAATATATTAAACTGTTATATTTTTTTGTGTTTCAACATTATTAGTAACAATAAATAATAATAATAATAATAACAATCGTAATAATCACGATAGAAATCATATTACAATAGAAAAAATCACATTGTATTGTAAATAACATTAATAATAATCACACAATAATAAATGGAAATAAAATAGCGAAAAAACATGAAACAAATGTAAAATAAAAATGATAAAAAAGCGATAAAAATCGTACGCGCACCAAGGTACCGAGAATGGTAACAAAAACAATAAACGTAGGAGTAATTTTAGGGCCCCGATCGACCACGTATGTTAACAATGACCGCATTCACACAAGTCATCATTAACGGACAGAACTCGTGCAGGAGTAAGGCACTGCACACACACAACACACACGTCCCACTTAGCCGGAGTTCCATTGCCCACCAGTCACGTTTTAGTGCCCATTAGATTCGCATGTTGCGGTGCGCTCGGCGATTTACGATCGACCAGGATCTTTATAGCTCACTGATAATCGACGTACTCGATGAATTACCGATAACATTGATTCGAAGCCCGGTCAATTCGAGTTTGGAATTCAATACGAAAAAATTCCCCTCCCACGCTATGGGAATGGAGAAGAGGGGATATATGTTTTTTTTTTTCATAAAAAATAATACCAATAATAATAATATATAATATTTTGTTATATATCAATATTTAATAATTATAATAATCTTGATTATATTATGTTTGAATGAATTTAATATACGTTATATTATTTCAGTATAATATGCAGGGTGTCCCACGTAAGAATGTCATCCGTGAAATGGGGAGTTGGGTATGAAATTCTAGGGCAAAAAAAGTTTTTTCTCTCAATCATCGATAACTTTTTTTCCTTTAGGATTTGGCACTCCACTCTGCACTCAATCCCTTCGTTATGATTGTCTCTTCAAAATGCTTTTTAAAAAATTCAAATTCCATCATTTTTCGATTTTTGGCAGAATTTCAAAGTTGGACCATCGATTTTTGCCAATTTTTCCATACATACCCCTTTGCCTCTTTTTTTGCCGTTTTTCACGTGGACTTTCCGGGACAACTATACGAGATATCGATACGAATCCAACGCCATTATTTAAGTCAGGCAAAAACCTTTTCCAAACCCACCGAATGAATCTCCATAGCTAATATGAAGCTCACCCTACGACCTCTTGAAATTTCGTGATTTTTGAGATTCCGGAAAAGTGGCCGGGAAAGCCGAAAAATATTTTTTTCCGTTTTTAAACTCTTAAAAGGGTCTATTTAATCGGAAATTTTCCACTGATTACGAATATGCCGGAGTTTTTACCGAAAGTGCAGAATTAGACTGGGAATATGCAAAAAACCTTTCTAGAATATTTTTTCGACATTTTTCCCTAGAAATGAAGAGTTCAAGACGAATTCAATGGTGGATTTGTTTTCAAGGTATAAAAATACAACGTCATTGACCTGCAATATGACACTAAACGTCTAAATATAATAATTATTTCGAGGCTAAGCCCGCTGAACGGGCGCGCCTGATTGGCTGCCTTTCAAAATTAATATCAATTCAGGGGTTGATCTGGGAACCGTAAATGCTTATATCAATCGCCTCAGAATTGCACGCCCAACTTTCCATTTCACGAATGACATTCTTAGGTAGGACACCCTGTATATATTAAGATTGAATTCATATATATTGTGTAAGAATACAATTAATATATATTAGATCCAAAAAATTAAATCTATTATTATGACTATTAATATTGTTATGATTATTAATGGGAAAAGTAATAAATAATTGTAAAGATAATAATAGTATAATACTGTATGTAACATATAGCATTGTAATATATAAATTTGTAACATATACATATTTAATAAAAAATATCGTTATCATTATCAATGAAAAAAGTACGACGATTATGTAACTAATTTGCTGTTATTTATGATTATTTTTCGTAATAATAATAAATAACAGCAATATTAATTGTTGTTATTTTTAAAACGTTTCTCTGAAACTTAACTGATAAATAATAAAATGATAAATTATTAGGTACTTATGGAAAAATATAAATGCAAAAAATGATGACAGTAAATTGATAATAATAATTGTTATTTTCGGAAAATACCGTTAAACGAATCTCGAAAGATCTTGGGGCCGATTCTCTCGCGAAGCGAATGACGACGATGCGGGAGGATTTTCCAGTACGACAGGTGGGCAAGATTAGTGTCAGGATGAGGAACGAACCGCAGCAACCAAGATCGAACGAATCGATTTGAGAGATGAAAGGATAGAAAAAAAACGAAGAAGCGGAAGAAATAGAAAAGAAAAACGTCAGGGTACACATTCCTCGTTCACAAATCGGCTTCCATAATATTTGGAGGAGGCTCTCATCTTCTCACAGGTGAGAAAAGCCGATTCTGAGGATTTCCCGCGTGACGTTCGTAAGATCGAGGAAAAGAGGTTAGCGATCCACAATCTTAACTCGGGAAAATACCTCGGATCGGACGTCGTGATAGGCGGAAGAATCCATTTGTATTTCATCGTTATGGAGCGATGAATTGAAAAACAAGAGTTATATTATATTTAAAAAAATGTTGATGAATAATACAAAACATTAATAAATAAATAATGAATTGATAAGATTTAATGAAAATCAACTAAAAAATAAATACAATTAATGACATTAAAAATCAATTATTGCGAAAAAAATTTCGAAAGTAAAACAATATTTCGAATTAAAAAAATAAACGTTATACTATATTTATGGTAATACTGAATAAATATTAAAAAATTGTCAAATTTCTTGAAAATGTGACGTTTTATAGATTTTGATAGAATAATAATACCTAAGTAAGTTATTTTAGATTTTTTCGCTAAATAATTTAGTATTTATAAACATATGAAATTTACATGCTCGATATAATTACTTTCTGGGTAATTATTGATCGTCGAAACGACATTCAACACTTTCTATCATATTTTCAAAAATCGTGTCTTCCAACCGACTCCGAGTAGAATCCACGAAAAATAAAAAATGAACTTCACTCACCATCGATTAGTAGTGTTTTTAAAATGACAAAGCCTCTCGATAAGACAATTTTCTACTTTTCGTTTCGTTCTGTTCATCGTTCTCTTCATAAAAACTCGATCTTTGTAAAACCTACTTGGTACGCCAAAGGAATAAAAAAAACAGTGTTTCTGTTTTAAAAAAAGCCCGAAAGAGAGAGGAAGAGAGAGAGGGACTGGTACGATGACTGTTCTCCAGGTTCGTTCTCACAGTCCATACATTTTCATGCAAAATCCCTAAACTTCCATTCCTGCGTACATTTCTATACCTTTTATTTCCTCGGTCGCCTCCTGTCACCGACCTCACTCTTCTGACGCTTTTTTTCCCACAGAGCCACATCAATGGCTCTAGAGAGCGAGGGACTCGTACGAGGATTTTAGTATTCGGTGAAGTTCGCGCCCGCGTCGAGCGTTTTTCGTGCACCAACGATTAAAAAAAAAACAACAAAAAAACCTCGAAAAAATCTCGACGCTGCCCGTTCGAGCCGTTGGAATTTAAAAGACGGTGTTTTTTTTATTGAAAATTTTGAATATATATGTATAGATTGAAAAAAAAATCCTTAAGGCAAGCTATTTCGTTTGGGCTTTTTTTAACCACGTTTTTCGCACACCGGCAAGTGGACAAAAAAAAATGGAAAATAAAACACCTGAAAAAACAATTTCAAAGTTACAGATCGCCCCATTGGTATTTGAAAAACGATGTTTTCTTATTCATTGAAAATTCCGAATATAAATGTATAGATTTAAGAAAAATTGTATATAAAAAAAAAATAAAAAGACAAGCTATCATTTTATGTACTGAAAAGTAGAAAATATATGTTATTTTATTAAGCCACTTATAAGTGACAATAAATAAAACGTTAGGGTTTGCAATTTTTTAATTAATGAATTTGGTTAATTAAAATTCATTAAATCGATTGTTGTTTGGTGCTTTCGTAATTAGAGAAATTATTATTTTACGTTTATACTCAGTTTCAGGCTTACTTAGAGATTTTGAGATTGTTTTACACTAAATTCAATACGGTTGATATGTTAACTGACGTATGGAAATTACAGATTACACGTCTAAATTTCGAGGGCCCCAAGCAGTCAATTATAATCACATATAATTGGCAAATAACTCTTTAAAATAAAACATTTTATGCATATATAGATACATACATTTATTTATAAAGTTTAATCACGCGTTGTCATCTCTTAGACCCATGTTTGCGAAATTTGACCCACTCCCTAGTGGGAGTGGATGAAATATCGTTTTTTCGTTTTGGGTCTCAGAAAGTTAAATAAAAGCTTGTAGTAAAAAAATCTTTAAAAAAAAAAGTCAGCGATTCCTTGCCGTAAGGGTTTCTGTTTCGCGCAAGGAAAATAATAAAAGTGAGACTCTGCGTGGGAGATTTTTAACGAGCGTGCGATGTTTGCATGTACATACGGGATGGACGGACAGACAGACACACATATATGGGTCGTTTCTCAAGTAGGCGCGTGACGACGCGAACCTAACCTCACTTTGCTTGGGGTGGCCCCACCTCCCCCCAGGACCGGTCGAAGAGGGGCCCTCGTTAGTATTATTTATGCGACGTAGCCGATCGCTGTTGTTATACCCACATAATGTACACATCGTGGCGTTGCGTCTTATACATAATGCATTTTATACGCGTGTGCGTGTATTAAAGTCGCCCAGTGTGCGTGCCTTTGAGTTTGTATGAATTTGTCGATACTTGAGAATGCACCGAGCGCCCGTGTACGAACGTGCGTGTCTCGCCTTCCACTCTGTCGTTTCCTCTTTTCGCTATTGTCGTGCCCTTCGAAGGAGAAATTTTGTGGGCATGAAAGGGACCAGCGGAGACGATGCGGTTTTTTTTCACCTTTTGTTTCTCAAAGGTGCGAGCTAAACTGGAAGTTATCTCGAATTCATGAGGAATGATATGAAACTTCGATTTCTCCGGATTGCGAAGTGATATGAATAAAAAAAAATTGTTTTTAAAAAATTGTTTGATTGCCAGTGTGAATGATGGTTTTTTCGAATATTGCCATAACTTGAAAATGCCACGAAAACACATTTGAGATTTTGGTGGGGTCCGGTGATCGTTCGTAGTTTCGTTGCGTAAAGTTAACTTATCCGGCAACTTCCGGTTTGTATATCTGATATTTTTCACACTACTATTTTTTCTCTCAAAGTATCACTTCTGCGGACTATCACCTATAAATTTGAGTTGCCTATATAAAAAATTGACAAAGTTATAATTTTTTAAGTAAAAAAGCGTTTTCCTCGCGCATTGAGCAATTCCTGATTTTTTTAACACTTGATACAATTTGTTTTTTTGTAAATTGATTTTTCGTGGGTTATTTACAATGTCGAAAGCAAGTTTCGTTATTTTTTCATACCTATTGGTTGGATAGCTTAGTCGCGATCGATTTTTTTGAAAACTAACCTGGGTAGAATTTACGAAATGTTATCTCGGAGGATTAATTTCTTTTTTTCATTCTCTCGAAATTCGTTCACTTTTTCTGCATCGAAACGAGCAATAGCGTAATTTTAGGCACCGAAAAACTTAGCCGCGCATCGGTTCCGTAGGCTCACTGGGCGCTCGAGTGTACTAGTCCGCGAGGTGGCGCTCGCGCCGAGGGATGCTCGGCGGAGCTCGAAAGCGCGCGGCGAAGTTTGCGCTACGAGGAGGAGAGAGTGGGGGAAAAGTTGATGCGAGTAGAGAGGGAAAGTGGGGTGACCGACTATAGGGGAAACGGGTTGGGGGAATGGGGATCGGGAAGGGTTTGAAAAAAAAAATCGAAAAATATTTAGGCACGCAGCGAAGGTAGCTATTCGGACAAAGACTTTGTGGTATGGAAAATGGCTGATGAACCGATCCGAATCATTTAGCGATCACCCGTATCGACTATTATAGTCCTCGGATCGTCCATTCCGTGCCACGAACTGTGAATTTCCACGACCAAGTGAGTGAAAACGAGACAGGCAAGCAACGAAAAAAAAAAATGCTCGTCCGCGGATTTCGCGCAACGATGAGAGGGTGAATGGGCGAATCTCATCCTCGCGCAGGGTTCGACCATGAAAGGAGGGAAAAAGGCTATTCCGGAATCAGGGTGCATTGCCATTCGGCTTTATTGACGCCCGGGGCACCCGCGGATCGACAGTTCTTTCAATAGCCCCAAGAACATATATAGTGCGGTGGAGAAAAAAAAAAAATTCGTGTCTCTCTTCCTCTCCCTCTAGAGCTTCAAGCCCCACTTCCTCTCCTCTCCCTCGTGCGAATGAAACGCGAAAGTAATTTTCGGACGCTGGTCGGTTTTGGCTTTTTTCAATCCCGAATGATTTCTCTCTGAGCGAGAGAGAGTGGTGGAAGGGGGGTTAAATCGAGAGAGGGCAAAGGTATGTTCGAGGAGAGTATCGTCGGGAGGATGTTAAAGGGTAGAAGAGGAAGAAGAGCTTGAAGAAGAGTGGGAAAGCGGGGGGGGGGGGGGGAGGAGGGGGAGGGGGGGGGGGGGGGGGGGGGGGGGGGGGGGGGGGGGGGGGGGGATGAAGAAGTGTCAAAGTAAAGAGAAGTGCAGCGAGCGACGAGAGGGGGTTAACTGGTGGGGAGAATGGAAGGAGGGGTAGAAAATATGGTGGAGGAAGGAAACGACAGTACGTAGGAGAGACGTAGCAAAGATACCGATCGTACGTCAAACGGAAGAACCGATGGGGGCAGGGTAGAATGAAGGCACCGAACGGGAAGGCGAAACGCCGGAAGAATCAAACCTCGAAAATGGAAGGAGAGACGACGCGGAAAGGAGTGAGTCTCCGATGGGAGAGTAACCTCAGGATTCCTGGCAGACAGGAAAAAATACAGCAGTAGGTGATCAGACGTGGAAATGGGATCCGTCGCGACTTGAATCGAGCGAGGTGGCCCCTTCACCCGATACACGAGAGCTTTGATGCCCGGACCTTTATTTCCGGCCGTCACTCAACGACGACCATTCACGTTACGTATACTCACTTAACTGTAACGATCGATCCAGAATACTCGAATTGCGACTGTCATCAAAAGCTAACTTCCTACCCGGAGACCCCCTTTCTCCACCCCTCGATGCCCGACAACCGGGGGAACACGCATTTACCAGAGCAAGATGTGGGACGTCGAAAGTGATGAAGGCTCTATTGCTCCTCGACCATCAGCCCCGCCTCTTATTCATTCGTTTCCGTTCCATCTGCCTCAGTTTCTCCGCCAACCCCCTCGCCCCCTCCCCTCAGTCTTTCGCTCGGTCTCTCGCAGACCTCAAACAAGTTCGAATAAATTGAAAGACCTTAAACAAACCCAAACACAGTGAAAGACCTGAAACAAGCCCAAACAAACTGAATGGCTTCAAACAAGCCCAAACAAACCGAAATACCTCAAACGAACCCAAACAAACTGAAATACCTCGAAACAACCCCCTACGAAAACGATTAAGGAATTTGAATAGAATTGAGTAACTTCAAAAAACCTTGATAATCCTTGAACCAACCATTTCTTTGAAATACCTTAAAAGAAACCTCTCCCTTTCCCTTCGTTTTTGCCCTCCCGAAAAATTGAACGCTATGAACGAGAGAATCAATTTCGTTTAATTTCCTTCGGGAGGATCGTGTATATCGAGGGATGAAAAGGATAGGACTGAAAATAGAAAGACGGGCAGGGGTGAGATCGGCTGAGGGAAGGTCTCGAGGGCAGCCAGCTCTCGCCATTTTGTATGCACGAGTAGCTGCCATTTCGACACGAATCTTCCAGTTTTTTCGTTCGACGTCTCTTTCCCCGGGTTCTCCAATCCAAAACCCAAACAACCTTGCTGCTGCGTATTTATCCCTTTTTCTATTTCGTTACAGCCTCGCGTTGGATGTGTCCCTGGCGAAGCGTGAAATTGCCAGTCGAAATCGTATTTCGTAATCGACGTGTGTCGCGTTCACTTCATGCACCCATCCCTCGACATCCTGCCTTTCCAATCCTGTTTTCTTCTGCTAGAGGGTGGCGTCTTTGTGACACATCCGTTTCACGCTGACACGAGAAACATCCCCAACGAAGTTTTTCATCATCGAATTGACCTTAGATACGAAAGAGGTCCCCATAGAGGTCTGTTATATCCCAGTGACCTTGAGAAACACGAGGAACCTGCTCAGTCAGGCCAGACATTCCGCGATGACTAAAATAGACCATGACGTTCTTCAGTGAGGTTTGTCACCTCTCGATGACCTTGAAAGACAAGGAGACCTTCCTCAATGAAGTTTACCGTTTCGCGATGATTTTGATACATACGAGGAACATCCTCTATCGGATCTGCCGTTTAACGATGACCTTGAAATATACGAGGATCTCTCGAACCGACATCTTTGTTGTCCCCGTTAACCTTGGGGATATTCGAACGACCATCTCCCGCAGAGAGCCTCGTCGCATCTTTCGTTTGACCTTGTGGTGTCCAGGTGTCCTTTCAGTCGAGCGTGAAACTACTCGACCGAATAACAATGGACCGCGACTGATCCTCAAGCCTCAGTAGGGTAGGAGAGACAAGGGGAGCGGTGGGATTTGATGAAGCGACAATCACGAATGCTCGGGTAGAGGAAAACCGAATGTGGACTGGGCACACCCACAGGGACGATTCTCGATGTCACCCAATTCAAAGGGCTGGTTACCACAGTGGCATCCATTGTGCAGGGGATGGATGGTAGTGCGGGGTAAACGAACTGGCCAGGGCAACGCATACGTATTCTGGTCATCCCATCCTGACAAAGAGACGACCAAGTCACCCCATCGCTTTTGCTCCTTTTCCCACCCCTTTCAACACACCCCTCTCCTACGCCCTTACACCATCAGGCTTAATATTAGTGGCATTCTGTGAAGAGGAACAAGTTCCATGTTCCCCTCAATCCAATTTTACTTCATTGATAGTAATGAACCGTTGAAATTAACAAGATTCCTCGTCGTGTGGAAATTAAGTCGACGAAGGGAAATTGATTTTCATCCCCCAAAGGACCCCATCGGTAGCGATTCTTTTGAGATCTTTTTTTTTTTTATCGTTTGCTTTTTTTCCTCGTCTGGGTGATTTTCGGTGATTCGCGTTCTTCGGTATGGAACAGGGACGTCAGACGGCCACTCAGAAATCCTTGTGCCAAGCTGTTAAAATGTTGGTATCGAAAGCGAAAAACTGGTATCCCTGGTATATATATATATATATAGACAGGGGAGGATTCTTTGTGGTTCAAAATCATACCAAAACCGAGGACGAGATCGCGAAGTATTTTTAAAGATAAACAAGAAATACTTTGCGAAGATGGCGCAGTAGTCGACTAGCCATAGATAAGCAATTTTACCATCCGTACAGTAAAAAAATACTAACTTTTTTGTCTGTGCGGTTGGTAAAACTGCGTATTTGATTTCACGTTAAGAAAAAAATAATAGTGTTTGATCATTTTCAGTTAGTAATACTTGATTCTTCCATCAAATGTCAGTTATTCTGTATTGTCGGTGAATTTTTGTCGGTCAACGACCAATCTTGGTATTTTTGCGTACCAG
>JAPYZJ010003833.1:0-23274 GCA_030522765.1 Ophioninae sp. B BG-2022a | reverse complement strand
AATTGATTACGAAATAATTAATGAAGTACTAATCGTAATTAAGTACGATTCGCCGAGAACTTCGACAAATATCTCTACTCCTCGAAATCGTGCGGTTCGGGTATTGAATTTCGTACGAATCACCGTTACGCTCGACTGAAATTGATTTTTTAAGATTTTTTTTTTTTTTTTTATTAATTACAAATTTTATTTTTGGACTTGAAATGATTTTTTTTTAACGAATTGAAAATGACGATTACGAAGTAATAATTTATGGGGCATAATTGATTACGAAATAATTAATGAAGTACTAATCGTAATTAAGTACGATTCGCCGAGAACTTCGACAAATATCTCTACTCCTCGAAATCGTGCGGTTCGCCGAGAACTTCGACAAATATCTCTACTCCTCGAAATCGTGCGGTTCGTGTATTGAATTTCGTACGAATCACCGTTACGCTCGACTGAAATTGATTTTTTAAGATTTTTTTTTTTATTAATTATAAATTTTATTTTTGGACTGGAAATGATTTTTTTTTTAAGGAAGTGAAAATGACGATTACAATGTAATAATTATCAAGCTCGAGGTAGTTAAATAATAATAAACGAAGTAATAATTTATGGGGCATAATTGATTACGAAATAATTAATGAAGTACTAATCGTAATTAAGTACGATTCTCCGAGAACTTCGACAAATATCTCTACTCCTCGAAACCGTACGGTTCGTGTATTGAATTTCGTACGAATCACCGTTACGCTCGACTGAAATTGATTTTTTAAGATTTTTTTTTTTATTAATTACAAATTTTTTTTTTGGACTTGAAATGATTTTTTTTAACGAATTGAAAATGACAATTACGAAGTAATAATTATCAAGTTCGAAGTGATTAAGTAATAATAAACAAAGTAATAATTTATGGGGCATCGATAATTAATTCTGTAATAATTAACGAAGTACTAATTGGTGAGGCATCAATAATTAATTACGAAATTAAAATGACACGCTAAGGAAAACATTAAAACGAAGTAAAAAGATAATTTAATATTAAGTCAGAGTTTTTTTTAGTTTGTTTGGGTTTGTTTGGGTTAATTGGGGATATTTAACAAAGAAAATTAAAGTTAATTTATTATTACTTAATGAACAGAACCCACAAGTTTGTTTGGGTTTGTTTGGATTACATAGTTAATTAAGTAATATTTAACGAGGAAAATTAAAATTAATTCATTATTACTCAATTAACAAAACCTAAAAAGTTTATTGGGTTTGTTTGGATTAAATACTTAATTAAATGATAATTAACGAAGAAAATAAAAATGAATGAATTATTACTTAATTGACGAAGTAATGAATAACGAAGTCATAATTAGTGAGGCTGCAATAATTAATTACGAAATGAAAATGAAGAGCCATGTTAAACTTGAAACGAAGTGGAAAAATAATGAAATATCAATCAAAAGTTTTCGAGGCAAAATTGGAAAAAGAAACGTTCGAAATCGACGAGAAAAAAAAACAAGGAAACCTTGCACGATATTTTTCATTTTTTACGATGGACCTAACAAGTGAGCATTTTGAATCGAAAATCCAGACGAATGGTTGGGTGAATATTGACAGAGCCGTAAGCAGCGACGAGAACGTGACGCATATTCCGAGCCCGATTCGCGTGGGAGTCACTTGTCCGTACACTCGGCAAATGTCAAACGCAACTTTCAAACGAAGCTCCCGGAGCTCCCCGAAAATTCCATCGGAATGCCATAAGCCGCTTTCCCACGAGGGGAAACGTCCGTTATATTTATAACGAACCCCCCGCATGGAGAAGGGTACCTATAGTCCATTGGGCGGAACGACGCCGATAAAATTATATCTCGTTATTGGCTCCCCGATAAAACCCCTATCAGATATCCTGTATTATCGTTTGCCGCGTAATCTTTGTTGAAAACATCCTCAACTTCGATGTCAACGAATGCGAGTTAATCGATCAATTATTATCTGTTATTTCAACTTGTTTATGTTCCCTAAAGTCAATAACGTTGATCATAAAGTTCTGTAATGTTTGATAAGTTTCATAATCTTTGATAACTTTCATGATCTTTCATAAGTTTCATGATTTTTTATAAGTTTCAGCATCCTGATCTTATAAATTTCATAATCTTTTCATACGTTTCATAAGCTCTTGTAAGTTTTATGAACTTTCATAAGGTTCACAATCTTTCATAAGTTTTATAATCTTTCATAAGTTACATCACTTTTCATAAGTTTCATAAACTTTCATAAGTTTCATAATTTTTTCATGAATTTCATAATCTTCCATGAATTGAATCATCTTTTCATAAGTTTTAAAATCTTTCATAAGTTCCGTCAGTTTTCATAAGTTTCATAAAATTTTATAAATTTCATAATATTTCATAAATTTCATGATCTTTCATAAGTTTCACAATCTTTCATAAGTTTCATGATCTTTCAGAAGTTTCATAAACATTCATAAGTTTCATAATT
Source organism: Ophioninae sp. B BG-2022a (assembly GCA_030522765.1). Taxonomy (NCBI): domain Eukaryota; kingdom Metazoa; phylum Arthropoda; class Insecta; order Hymenoptera; family Ichneumonidae; species Ophioninae sp. B BG-2022a. Next base: position 20,799 of record JAPYZJ010003833.1, on the reverse strand, counting down.
TTTTCATGAATTTCATAATCTTCCATGAATTGAATCATCTTTTCATAAGTTTTATAATCTTTCATAAGTTCCGTCAGCTTTCATAAGTTTCATAATATTTCATAAATTTCGTAATATTTCATAAATTTCATAATATTTCATAAATTTCATAATATTTCATAAATTTCGTAATATTTCATAATATTTCATAATATTTCATAAATTTCATAATATTTCATAATATTTCATAAATTTCATAATATTTCATAATATTTCATGATCTTTCATAATTTTCACAATCTTTCATAATGTTTCATAATTTTCATATTTTTTTCCTGAGTTTCATAATCTTTCATCAATCGAATCATCTTTCCATGAGTTTCATAAACTTATCACTTCCTTCGTTGAGAAATGAACTTTCGTTACTTATAAACGCGAATACACAATTAAGTAACGAAACGTTCGAAGATGTCGAATAACACGGAAATTTAGTACCGCATGACCCAATCGGAATTAGGAAAATGACACGTGTGCGTCTGCACGAGCATAAAAAATCGCCTGCCAAATGGTGCCACGGAAACGCTCTCGGTGCAAGCGATAAAACCGCGAGTACACGCTCGGATATCCTGAATCGTCGTCACGTACACATACCTATACAGGGTGAGTCGCAAAAAACGGAATGACCAAAAATTCACCGATTTTTATTTTTTATACCAAGCTCTGACTTATGGAAGTTCGATGAGTTTGGAATGAACGCGCATATCTATTCTTTTTTTATTTTCGTCCTTTTTCAAGGTCGTTTTAAAGGTAGATTAAAAATTCTGTTTTTTGTCTTTTTGCAAGGTCTATTTTCAAGGTCAAACATGTTTTTCGCCTTTTTTTAACGTCGAGATTAACGGTAGATTTTGAATTCTTTTTTTTTGCCTTTTTTCAAGTTCGATATTCAAGGCCAATCAAACATTTTTTTCGCCTTTCTTCAAGGTCGTTTTAAAGGTAGATTAAAAATTCTTTTTATCGCCTTTTTTCAAGGTTGATCTTCAAGGTCAATCAAACATTTTTTTTGCCATTTTTTCAAGGTCATCATCAAGGTCAAAGTCGTTATCAAATACTTGATAACGACGATTTTTAATTAATTATTTTACATAAAATATATAAAATATACAATATGTAAAATAAATTATTCATGATTGAGTATTTCATCAATTGGAAATAATACTATTCCTAAATATTGGAACGTACATACTTCGATCATTTTTTTTCTTTTTTTTTTTAAATCCAATGAAAATATTCGAGTGTACCGTTTCTCGTGAGTCACCCTGTACATACGCGAGGCGCAAGTACACGCATACTCGTGCATCGATATACGACAGTTTAATGCCAGGATATAATTTATTATAAAATCAATAGCATTGATGTCGGGCGAGGTCTAAACTCCGTTATATCTTCCAATAAACGAGGGGGATTCTTGAACGGTTAAAACTGGAGTATCGACAATGTGTCGAAGCGATTGATCGATTTCCAATCGATAACTGAACTTCTCCCCCCTCCTGCCCAAAAAAAAACAGAAATTGTGATAACGTATGGGAATCGATGTCCGAGTTGAATGGACTTTGTAACGTCGAACATAACGACGCAATGGGTGATCGTTGATTGTTATTTGGCTAATGAGGAAACGCGATTTCCCAAGCATAGGGAATTGGGTGACTATAGGTGGAACGGTTTTTCGAGAAGGTTGTTTTTAATGGACGATGTTCGATTGATCGTTTCCAATTCGACGGGAGATGAAGATCGACCGGTGTTTCAAGAGGTGCAAAAAATTGCCGATTTTTTTGAGGTTAGGTTTGTAAAACTCGAGGTTGAAGTCGAATTTTTGCTAGAAGGGTTAAATAACTCAATAAAATGTTAAATAACTCATCACGCATAATTTTGAATAACTCAATACGAATTAACTCAACTGGGCGAATTAATTTAATGAGATTTACTCAGTAAGGACTCAATGGGATCAACTTTATTGAGTTAATCGGATTGAACTCATCAAACTAAATTAATTTATTAATTTGATTTCATTCGTTTTTAATTTAACAATTAATTTTGTTCTTTTAAAGTAATTTGAAAAAATTACTCCACTAAATATTATTAGGATCGAATAACTCAATAGGAATTCACGTAACAATTTGAAATAACTTAATGCCGTTAACTCATCGAACTAACTTACGAAACTAACTCAATCGTATTGAAATCCAAACGAACCCAAACAATGCTAATTGACTTAATGAAATTCACTCAATAAGGATTCAATGGGATCAATTTCATTGAGTTAATCCTATCGAACTTATCAAACTAAATTCACTCATTAATTAAATTTCATCGAAGTTGTTTTTTAAAGAAATTGGTAAAAAAGAATCCACTGAATATTATTAGGATCGAATAACTCAATACGAATTAACTTAACAATTTGAAATAACTCAATGCCGTTAACTCAATCGTATTGAAAACCAAACGAACCCAAACATACCCAAACAAACCCAAACAAACCCAAACAATGCTAAAGATTAAAGAATATTCAGTAACTTAATAAAATTAATTAACTTTTGCCCTTGTTTTTTTTTCCCAGCTGACGCAGGATTAGCAGCTGCGGCGGAACTCAAGCAGCCTGACGAGCGTACGGAGGAGGAAAAAATGGCACTTCTTGGGAGGCCGAGACTCGGAGAAGTTTCGACCGCTCAAATACGCATCAAGGAGTCCAAGGAGTTCAAAAATACCGTTGACAAACTCGTTCAACGAGCCAACGCCTCCATACTGCTTGGTAAGTTCAGTTGTACTATTTTTCAGATTTTTTTGTAACTACATCAATAAGTATACAGGGTGACCCATGATGGAATGTCATACGTGAAATGGGGGGTTGGGGGTGAAATTCTGAGTCGATTGATACGAGCATGTAAACTTCCCGGATCAACCCCTGAATTATTATTTATTTTTAAAGGCAGCCAATCAGGCTGCAAAATTGCGAATTTCAAGGAGATGGGTGGTGGGATTCACTTCCGGACAAAGAAGGCTTCGATATTCCTAGGTAAGAGGGCCGACAGTTTTTTTTTTTTCGAAATAGTTTTGAGGATTAATCCAATCGAAAATTTTCAGCTGATTACGAACATCAAAGAATTTTCGTCGAAAGCACTGCACACAGCTAAAAAAATTGTGTTTTTAGAAGTGTTTTACGATTTTTTTGGGGAAATTTTGGGTTTTGGGGGAAATAAATTGTAGATTCTTTCAAGGGGATAAAATTATATCGAAATGGACTAATAAAAAAAATATAAAAAATCCAACATTTTTTTGGATTTTTGGGGAAAAAATTTTTTTTTTTCACTAAATCGTCGATAACTTTTTTTTCTTTAGGATTTGGTACTCTACTCTGTGCTCAATCTCTTCGTTATGATTTTTTCTTCAAAGTGCTTTTTTAATTATTGAAATCCGATGATTTTTCGATTTTTGGCAGAATTTCAAACTTGGACCATCGATTTTTCCACATTTTTCCATACATACACCTTTGCCTCTTTTTTTGCGATTTTTCAAGTGGACTTTCCGAGAAAACTATAAGAGATATCGATATGAATCCAACGCCATTATTTAAGTCAGGAAAAAACCTTTTTCAAACACACCAATTAAATCTCTATAGCATATAAAAAGCTCACCCTACGGCCTTTTGAAATTTCGTGATTTTTGAGATTCTGGAAAAGTGGCCGGCAAGTCGAAAATTTTTTTTTTCAGTTTTTAAACTCTCAAAAGAGTCTATTAAATCAGAAATTTTCCGCTGATTACGAATATGCCCAAGTTTTTGCCAAAAGTACAAAATTAAACTGAGAAAATGCAAAAAAACGTTTTTAGAATTTTTTTTTTACTGTTTTCCCTATAAATGGCACTGAATAGCTGCCTTTAAAAAATGAATAATAATTCAGGGGTTGATCCGGGAAGCATACATGCTTATATCAATCGACTCAGAATTTCACCCCCAACCCCCTACTTCACTAATTTCATTTCGTCGTGGGACACCCTGTATATCGCATTTTAAGGTTATACGAAAAAACAAAATCATCGAAGGTTCGACTTTTTGAGCTGTTTTTCGGAACCGTCGAAATTTTTTACTTTTCGAAAAGCTTCTAGAAAAGTAACGGTTTATCGAGACCGGAAATGGTGCGGGTCGTGGGGTGGGGGGAGGGGGGGGGGAATTCATGATATCCGGATTTAAGTACTCAACCTGTACGTAGCAAGAAAGGACAAAAAAGACAAAAACGTGGCGATCCGAAATCGCAGAATGAACGAGTCTAATGACGTTTACGTTTAAATTGACATTTTAGGATCTAGGCAAGGCAGAAGTTCTCAACAAAGCGAGTGGACCGCGTTAAACCGAAAGCAAGGTTGTTTTTGATTTCTGTTGACGCAATTTCGCGCAGCCAGTTACGAAAGCACCGTAGGAGTATTCGAAGACATAAATTGTTGTTTTTTTTTGTTTTTTTTGTTTTTTTTTTGTTTTTTTTTTTGTTTTTTTTTCGTTGTCGCTGTTATTGTTGCAAAAAGAATACGAAACGTTTGAGTCTCGCGTACACGCACTGTGCTGTTCTTTACGTATAGGAGTTTCCAACGTTCGCAAATGCGCACCATAATATATAGGTTAATCGTAGTTATCATTGGCCGTTCATTTTCATCAGAGATCTTTCAATTGTATCACCAAACGTGCACCCAGAGAATCGATTTATTCGGATGAAACCTAACATTTTTTCGTTTTTTTTGGTTTTTGGTTTTGCAAATTGAATTTTCTGTTTTTTTTTTTTAATTTGACCAAATTTTCATGATTATGTTTGATTAATTAAATTATTTATCACTAGAAGTGTAATTTATTTTTTAATAAAACTAGGAGTTATTTTATTTCCAAAATTTTTTTTTTGTAACTATGAAAAGAAGAAAAGTTGTCTTTTTTTAATTGAAAAATAGCAACCCTTTTTTAAATTGAAAAATAGCAACCCTTTTTTAAATTGAAAAAAAAACCATCAATTTTTTTCAATTGAAAAAGAAGTCAACGCTTTTTTCAATTAAAAAAAATAGTAACATTATCACCGACGCTTATTTCCATGAAACTCAAAGTGCAAACGTATTTGTTAAACGCATAAAAAAGTAGAAAAAAACAAACAAATAAAAATCAACGCTTTTTTCAATTACAAAAAATATCAACACTTTTTTTACTTAAAAAAATAGCATCAATTTTTATAATTAAAAAAGTAGCAACGCTTCGATTGTTAAAAAAAAATTTTGCAACATTTTCAACGGCACTAATTTCCATGAAACTCAAAGTGCAAACGTTTTTGTTAAACGCATAAAAAAGTAGAAAAAAAAAACAAACAGACAAAATAAAAAGAACAGCGCCCTGCAGCAGCACCGTAAAAAATCGACATCATTGAGCATTTATCGCTTGCGACGCCACTGGCACAAAAAACCATTCGGAAGCAAAAGACCTCGGGAGTGCGATACCTCAGTCATAACCTCGTTCGGCTTCAAATGCACCAATGTATATAACAGTTTATCGTCGTTTCTTCCCCATTGTGTCTCATTAATCAATAGCACTCTTTTATGCCCGATTCTCGTGCGAAACGTTGTTGCCAAATCATTTTAACTTTTGTACCAAAACCATTTAAAAACGCCAAAAAAAAAAAAAACAAAAAAAAAAAAAAAAAAAAAAAAACAAAAAAAAATGCACATCAACGCGTACACGCGACTATTTGAATGGATTGTTTTTTTTTAATGTTTGAACATTAAAAACAACAATTGATTCTTTTTTTCGTGATTTTACGTCACGTGGTTTTTCATCGACGTCGAATTTAACGACCAATGAGGTTCGATCACAGATTTCTTTTTTTTTTCCAGCAGCATCGATTTTAACAATTTTTTTAACATCCACGATTTCTGGAGATAATTTTGTTTACGACGTCACTTTTTTGAAACCCCCTGTATCGATATCTGAAACGAAATTTCGATTTTTACAATTTTGAAAACTTTTAATAAATTGAAAAAAAAAACATCGTGATCGCTATTTGGAGGGGCGGAGGGAAATTTCGATTTGAAATATCGAACTTTTTTTTTAACGTATTTTTGGACGGGTATTAAAAAAAATGGCATGGGTTAAAGATATTACCTAAGTAAACCCAAACAAACCCAAAATTGATAGAAAATTGAAATATTTCATTAAGAAATCTTCAACAAAAAAAAAATGTTTGAGAGATCGATGAATAAAAATCTTTAAAAAAATATTGATGAAATATTGAATAAATATTGATTTAAAAAAAAAATAAGATGTTTTTTAAACTGTACGAAACCACACGAATAAATATCAGCTCGATTCTAACAGAATTGAAACTTCCCAATATTTACCTAAATAAATAAATAATATATATACAAGCCTCGAAGGAAAAACTCGATAAGATCGAAATGATCCTCCACCAGATGGCACTCCATTCGCTTCATACTTCTCGTTTGCACACTCCAACTTGGCTCGAGCGTTTACTTCAAAAATGGCCGGAAGTTTGTGTGCTAAAAGCGTGTACTCTGTGTTTATCGTTGTTTTCGAAACTAGTTGATATCAAGGATAGCAGTGAACGTACAACGTTGCTCTTGCACCGCTATATATATATATATATATATATATATATATATATAAATATAGGTATATATATATTATAATATATCTTCAATATATTGAATATATATCAATATATTTAATTGTATTATATTTAATATTTATATTAAATATAATATATGAGGACATTAAATATATTAATATTTTATTATATGAATTTTATAATTATAACACGATTAAATATATTGTATTTAATATAAATATTACAGTATTATATAAAGTATTATAATTATAAAATTAATATAATTATATGTTAATATATTTAATATATAATTAAATATAAATATATTTAATATATAGATAAATATATCTATTTATCTATTTATATATTTGTATATGTACATGTAATTAATACTTCGAAATATTTACCGTCACATCACCGAATCCACCTGTACATCACGCTATACATATATTTATGAATTTTGCCTTAAATGCATTTAATAGATAATACACACGTGTATGTGCGCGTCTGCATTAAAAAAAGGCGTTTCGATCGACCAAGCTCGACGCCTCGTAGATATACATATATATATTTTTTTTCATTTTTTTTTTTTTGAAACGCGCTTTCTACCGAATAGCTAAAAAATTTTAAAAAAAGACAAAATAAGAATCCTGAACATCCATGGGTCGTTCGAATTATCCTCGATTATTCGTGCACCCAATTTGTCGGTTTTTTTTCTCACCCTTTTGGTAAGACGAAATTCGCTAGAGGGATCAAAATAATTTCTCGTGTGTCGAGTCTCCGGACTTCCTATTTTTGAATATCGAATAATTCTCAATTTTGAGTGACCTCTGATCCAAATTTGGTTATTTGGATTTTTCAGTTATCTTTAAGCGTTCTAATTTGGAATAAGAGATAAAAAAATATTAATAACATTTATTTATATTTATTATGCTATTTAATGAAACTCGTTCGATGTTTTTAGAAACCAAATTGAAAAAATAAATTTCCGATTATCCTAAATTTCATTGATTACTATTTTTTAATATTTTAAATAAAAAAAACACTATTTTTCACGAAAAAAATAGAAATCAAAAAGACATAAATAAAAAATGAATAAAAAATGAATAAAAAATGATTTTTGTTTAAAGGGGTGGAAAGGGGATTGACTCGATTTCGAGAGCAATCCGAGCCCAATTACCACGCGTATGTTGCATGTCCTGACACCAGCGCAATTATTTATGTGTGCAATCACACCTATCCATAAAAAAAAAGAAAATAATGATTAAGCGGATGTTGCTTTCGTTTCCTAGGCACTAGTTCGTGGAAGGAACAATTTACGGAGGCGCTGATGGTCAGTGGCGGGGACGCTGACGACGGGGATGAAGATTCTGGTTCGGGTGGCCCGGGCGAGGCTAGATCATCTTCCCCCTCGGTGGCTGACTATCTCATGCACTGCCTCACCATATTCTGGAAAGTTCTATTCGCTTTCGTTCCACCGACCGGTAAGCATTATCATCTTTCATCTCTCAAGACTATCTATCTTATTATTATTATTTTTGTTATCATTACTATTTTTTTTTATTTTAATTTTTATTGTTATTTTTATTATTATTACTATTTTTTTAAATTTTCATTTTTACTATTGTTATTATTATTATTACTATTTTTTTAAATTTGTATTTTTATTATTATTTTTATTATCATTACTATTTTTTTTCAAATTCTAATTTTTATTATTAGTGTTATTTTTATTTTTATTGTTATTTTTGAAATTATTATTTTATTTTTTTGACGCTTTATTTTTATTTTTTCAATCATAAAGTTATGAATTATAAATGTATGTTAATTAATTATATATTAATTTCATTGTTGCCGTACATGATTATAATTTGTTAATTTCTCCAATGGCGCACTCGATATTAATAAATAAATAAATTCAATCATCATTATCGTCATCATCATCATCTCTCTCTCTCTCTCTCTTTTTATTTATTACATTGTTACTTTTTCTTCTTCAGTTCCCAAGTTTGTGATTTAATTTCTTTATGGTATTATTTCGATTCAACTAATTTCTAATTTTTAAAATACTATCGCCATATTCTTTGTTTTTTTTTATTATTATCACTGTATTATTTATTTTTATTTTTCCTTTATTGTTTCTTTTTAGTTCCTCGTATGATAAGATATAACAATTGATCTATCTCTTTTTCTTTTTCATTCGCTCTCTCTCTCTCTTTTTCTTTTTCCCTTTCTCTTGGCAAATTTCTCTTTTTGGTACAATCCCTCTGAGCTCTCTTCCATTTTTTTCCCAACGCCCCCTATTTTCGTTTCGTTCACGGGGGAGAGGAAAAAAAATCGTTCACGAATAAATCACCCGGTAACGGAAGAAGTCCGAGAGCTCGAGAAGACGTGGCCAGATGGCGCTCCCGAAGGGGATGAAAAGGTGGAACACGCGGCTACAGAGAAAAGCTTTGTTGAAAATCTCATATATATATATATATATATATACAGGGTGTGTCGTAAATAGTGGTCCACCGTTAAGAATTTTATTTACAAAACAGTTAACTATAACATATTACAATTTTAACCATTTTTATCCAAAAGATTCCAACAAAATTAAAAAAAAATTTTTTTACGAATTTCTTTTCTGTTGTTCCAAATTTGGCCGCAATTTAAAAAATCATCGTTATTGTTTTATTTTGATTTCTGTTCTATCCTGCTGAATGCTAGAGAAATCGTGAAAAATGGGTGTGAAGTAAATAAAATACAATCCATAGAAGATAATTATTTTTCACGAAATTTTTGTTTTTTTTTTTGGCAACCCTTGAATAAAAATAGTTAAAATAATATGTTATAGTCAACTATCTGGTATATCGAATCCTTAATGGTGGACCAGTATTTAAGACACACCCTGTATATTCTTTTTCCACTTAGCAAAGGTATGTCGCGGATTTTCTATCTCCCCTCCCCCCGCCCCGACGATATCCGTGATCGCTTTCTTTTTCTTCCCAAAACGCTTTTAAAAATATATTCCTCATGGTACTTGGAATGACGTGGAAAAAAAATATATTGAGAAAAAGCACGAAAAGCCAGATACTTTTCGGAAGCACGAAATCCTCTCCGAAGCAACGATCTCTTCGCCCCTTGCTTGGCCGATGATCCATGTGAGATGTGGAAAAAAAAACCTGGGTTGATAAGAAAAAAATTACAGTTTTCGGTATTGCATTTTTAATGTTTTTTTTTTTTGACGAATTCGTGTCAGTGATTGAATCAAGCAAATTTTGTATTATTAGAAAAATAGCAGTTTTTAATTCCATTCGAGTGGCAAATTAAAGCCTGAAAGTTCACCCATGTTTGGGTTTGTTTGGGTTTGTCTGGATTTACCCACGTTGGTGCAAAAAATGTTTTTTTTTTATTAGGAAAAGAAAATATTTTCGTAATGTTCTGTTTGGGTTTGATTGGGTTTACACACGTTGGTGGAAAAAAAATTGTTTGGGTTTGTTTGGGATTATCCACGTTCGTGCAAAAAAAAATTGTTTTTTATCACGAAAAGAAAACATTTTTGTAATGTTCTGTTTGGGTTTGTTTGGGTTTACTCACTTTGGGGCAAAAAAAATTGTTTGGGTTTGTTTGAGCTTGCCCACGTTCGTGCACAAAAAATTGTTTTTTTATCACGAAAAGAAAACATTTTCTTAATGTTCTGTTTGGGTTTGTTTTTGTTTGTTTGGGTTGGGTTTGTTTGGGTTTACCCACATTGGTGCAAAAAAAGATTTTTTATCACGAACAAAAAAACATTTTCGTAATGTTCTGTTTGGGTTAGTTTGGGTTTATTTGGACGGGGCATAAAACGCCCTGGAAGCTATAAAAACAATTTCGAAAGTGAAACTTCCTCGCCGGAACGCACTCTCCAACGTCGCTTCAAGAAATTCCATTTGGAAGTCCCATTTTTCAAGGTTCAATATCAACAATGTTCTGAGCGAGGTCGAGTCGCCATTTACGAAGAAATCGAATCAACCATGCCTTTCATGAAGGAGGAATCGCGAAGTTGACCCGAACGCTGGCGAAAGGTCGCCAAACGAGATGGAAATTACTTCATTGAATAAAAATTCTTCGTGCAAGCAAAAAAAAAATTTTCAATTTTTCTTTTGTGAAAAACGAAAACGGATCTTCACTTTTCAACCCAAAAATTCGAGGAAAAAAAAAAGTAACGACCTGAAAACCAATCCGTGGTTTCAGCGATTTTCCAACGCGATCAGGATTGGCCTGGGTCGATACTCGGATGGGTGACCGCACAAACGCAGCAACTGTGGATATTTTTCGTGACACGATTTTATCGCTTCAATGATAAGATATATCGATCTTTGATATAGATCCTCATTCTTCCTTTAAAAAATTTGTTTGGGTTTGTTTGGGTTTATTTAGGTTTTCGGCAGTTTCCCTGTGCCCTTCGGGAAACCGAAAGTAAATTCGATGTAAATTCTGTCAAAACCTACAAAGCTTTCGAAACGATAAAATAATACAAATTTTTTTTTGTTTATCCAACAAGCTAACCCAAACAAACCCAAACAAAAATAATTGACAAACGCATAAAATTCTTCTCTCGAAATCCCGTTATTAGAACAGAGATAAAACGAACCAAAAAAAAAAAACAAAAAAAAGTACGATGGGATTAAAAAAAAGTGAGTCGCAGTTTAGAAATTTTACAGTCGACTCTCGACCTATAACCGAGCTTCTGTATTGATACTGAAAATTTAGACGGGTAGATCCATCGAGCGTAGTGTTACGACGGAATTGAGGGTCCCTCTCGAGTCTTCGAGACTCTCGAAGGCATCCACACTCAATAAACGTACGAGGCCACCTACGAGGCTCTCTATATTTCCGTCACGCCCAGGGGCCTCGAGTGATGAGAAATTTATCATCTCACCGCCTCCCACTCTATAACTATACGTGCTTGTATTTACGTGGATTATCTATACTCGATGTTGAGTGCAAACCTGTATATCTATGTATTTATGTACATATATATGACTGTTTTTATGTATATAGGTGTGTCTATGTATATATGGGAGTATTTATGTGTATATGGGTGTATTTATGTATATATGAGAGTACTTATGAATATATGGGAGTATTTATGAATATATGAGAGTATTTATGAATATATGGTAGTATTTATGAATATATGGGAGTATTTGTGTATGTATGGGAGTATTTATGTATATATGAGAGTATTTATGAATATATGGGAGTATTTATGAATGTATTGGAGTATTTATGAATATATAGGAGTATTTATGAATATATGAGAGTACTTATGAATATATGGGAGTATTCATGTATATATGAGAGTATTGATGTATATATGGGAGTGTTTATGGATATATGAGAGTATTTATGAATATATGGGAGTATTTATGAATATATGAGAATATTTATGAATATATGGCAGTATTTATGAATATATGAGAATATTTATGAATATATGGGAGTATTTGTGTATGTATGGGAGTATTTATGAATATATGGGAGTATTTATGAATATATGAGAATCTTTATGAATATATAGGAGTATTTATGAATATATGAGAGTACTTATGAATATATGGGAGTATTCATGTATATATGAGAGTATTTATGTATATATGGGAGTGTTTATGGATATATGAGGGTATTTATGAATATATGGGAGTATTTATGAATATATGAGAATATTTATGAATATATGGGAGTATTTATGAGTATATGAGAATATTTATGAATATATAGCAGTATTTATGAATATATGAGAATATTTGTGTATGTATGGGAGTATTTATGAATATATGAGAATATTTATGAATATATGGGAGTATTTATAAATATATGGGGGTATTTATGAATATATGGGAGTATTTATGTACATATGAGAGTAATTATGAATATATGGGAGTAGTTATATATATGTGAGAGTATTTATATATATACGGGAGTACTTATGTGTATGTGAAAGTATTTATGTATATTTGAGAGTATTTTTGAATATGTGGGAGTATTTATGTATACATAAGATTATTTATGTACATATATATGGGTGTGTATATTGGAGTGGTTATGAACATATCGAAGTATTTTTGTGGATATGGGAGTATTTGTCCAAAAAAATTGGGAAACATCGAAATTTTTCAATTTTACCTTCAAGTGATCTAATAAAGTAGTTTAGAGACGCGTTCGAAGTTTCTGTATTAGAAAAATCAGAAAAAAATTATTCTGGATCATTGATGCCTGCACGATACGAAATAATTTCGGAGGGAGTATTTTTAAATATGTTTATTTTGGAAAAATGTAAAATGAAGGAAAAATCGATTTTTTTCAAAGTTACGAAGTTGAATCCTGGTTTAAGGACACGTCGATGGTCCAGGTGACACGTGAGTGCGACAGAGATATGGGCGAAACGTTCAGAGTCTATTTTCCTAAAACCCAAACAAACCCAAATATTATTATGGTCGAAATGTTAAATATTTTATTTAAAAATGAAAAAATGGATGAAAAAAACAGATTTCAAAAAAAAAAAAGGTGAGGTAATCATAATGTTCTATGTGTCTTTGAGGTCGGAGTTTGGCGAGACCCCGAAGCTCTCCCCCTCATTCAGCAGCATATATTCCTAAAGATATTCTCCCAAGTGGTGGAATGTTCCGAGACCTCTGGGATTTGCGGGGTTCATTGTCTGCTCGGGAAAGGCTTCCAGACGGTTTTCCACATAGCCGCGTTGGATTACGTGTCGCTGAGGGATGTACCATCCTTCACCCTCGCTCTCTCACTCCTAGAAGTTTCACCCTTCCCTAATTCCTCCCTGAGAGCGTTTGTCATGACATGGAAAGTTCGGGTTATGAACGAACATTTTCCATGCAACTGGGACGCGAGGAACAAAATTTGAAATCCGGGGGTTGGGAATTGGGGTGTGGAGGAGAAAAAGAAAAAAAATGAGAAAGAGATAAACCCAAACAAACCCAAACATACCCAAACATACCGAAACAAACCCAAACATTATTATCGTACAAACAAACCCAAACAAACCCAAACATTATTATCGTACACGCGAACCCAAACAAACCCAAACATTATTATGGTACAAACAAACCCAAACATTATTATGGTACAAACAAACCCAAACATTCTTATCGTACAAACAAACCCAAACAAACCCAAACATTATTATGGTACAAACAAACCCAAACGTTATTATGGTACAAACAAACCCAAACATTCTTATCGTACAAACAAACCCAAACATTATTTTTGTGCACAGAAACCCAAACAAACCCAACCAAACCCAAACAAACCCAAACATTATTATTGTACACACAAACCCAAACATTATTATCGTACAAACAAACCTAAACAAACCCAAACATTATTATCGTGAAAACAAACCCAAACAAACCCTAACATTATGATCGTAAAAAGTTTCGATATTTCATTATAAAATGAAAATTCGGGGAATTTGAAATCTGGGGGTTGGAAATTGGGGTGTTGAGGAGAAAAGAAAAAGAATGAGAAAGAGATAAACCCAAACATACCCAAAAAACCCAAACAAACCCACACATACCCAAAAACCCAAACAAACCCAAAAAACCCAAAAAACCCAAACAAACCCAAACATACCCAAAAACCCAAACAAACCCAAACATACCCAAAAACCCAAAAAATCCCAAAAATCCAAACAAACCCAAAAATCCCAAAAAACCCAAACAAACCCAAAAATTATCGTCGTGCAAACAAACCAAGCAAACCCACAAATCCAAACATTATTATCGTAAAAACGTTCAACTTTTCATTGTAAAATGAAAATCCAAGGAATTGGACGGAAGGAATTCCAAACGAACATTTTCCATGCAACTGGGACGCGACGAACAAAATTTGAAATCCGGGGGTTGGGAATTGGGATGTGGAGGAGAAAAAAGAAAAGAATGAAAAAGAGACGAAAGAACACGTGGAAATGTGACCGCGCTCGAAAATTCGCGAATAACCCCATCACTATTCTTCCGGCGTTCGGTCTCGTCTCATTCGACAACGATAAATCCTCGGTGGTCTAGCGCACGAGATACCGCGTGAATTATCTTTCGTCCTGCCACCCCAATCGTCCACGTTCGACCTGGAAGATACATAGGCCACGAAACTCGCATTCGTGTGAAACCTGTAAAGATGAAACGCGTAAATTCATTTTTTTTTTTTTTTTTTCATTTTTTTTTCGATCCCTTTTGGGTGAAGTCTTCGAAAAAAAAACGACCTCGGATTGGCTCTTCGAATGCCGTTTGGCCTCGACCTGAGCCAATTCAACGAAAAAGAACTCCTCCCAATAGGCGAAAAGAAACGTGGGCACGAAAAAGTTCGTTTTGGATATTACTGAATTTGAAAAAGTTTGGTTTTTTATTTCGTCAATTTTTTTGAGGCAAGAAGGATAGTAATTGGAGAAAAAAACAATAGTGATCTACTAATTACCAGAAACCTTGTTTTACCTCGAAAACACCGAGTAACGAACTTGTATCTGGTCTTCAACAATTGACAATTCAAATCGCAGCTGAATCCAAAAATAATTATTACTGCTTTCATTTCTACTTGTTTTTTTCGAAATAAACTTCGAATGAATTTTCGAATTGAATCGAATTTAATCGAGTTAATCTTCAAATTAAGCCTCGAATTAAATCGAATTAATTCTCGAATTAAGCTTCGAATTAAGCCTAGGATTGAATTGAATTAATCTTCGAATTATATCGAATTAATCTTCGAATTAAATTGCATTAATTTTCGACATAAATCGAATTAATCTTCAAATTAAATCGAATTAATCTTCGAATTAAATTGAATTAATCTTCGAATTAAATCGAATTAATCTTCGAATTAAATCGAATTAATCTTCGACATAAATCGAATTAATCTTCGAATTGAATCGAATTAATCTTCGACATAAATCGAATTAATCTTCGAATTAAATCGAGTTAATCTTCGAATTAAATCGAATTAATCTTCGAATTAAATCGAATTAATCTTCGAATCGATCTTCGAATTAAATTGAATTAATCTTCGAATTAAATCGAATTAAATCGAATTAAATCGAATTAATCTTTGAATTAAATCGAATTAAATCGAATTAATCTTCGAATAAATTCTAATTTATCTTTGAATTAAATTGAATTCATGATGATAAGCAACTGAAAAATGATATTACCAGCGATGATACATCAATACGCGAACTTTCAAAAATAATTTGTAAACATTAGAACGATTCGATTGATGCGATATCAATTTTTGAAGGAACTGGAAAGTGGGCAATATTAGAGCAGGGAGTGAAAACAGATTTATGTTTGGTCTTGATGGAATTGGGCCGTAGCCCTATTCGCCGCAAATTTCGACGATCAATCGTTTAGCATTGGCACGATGTAGGGAGAGTAGCACGTACGATCGGGCCGAGATGAGTGATCGCGTTATGTAACGTTTTTTTATTACCCAACCACTTTCTCGCTTCATCCTTAATTCATATATCCACTCTTGATATAGTCCAATGGAGGAAAAACTACCCTCCGGATTGCCTACTGACGAATGATTGGACCCCGTTTGGTTGATGGTGAAGATCGCCTCCACCATCGATTTCTTCTCTTCCTTTTTCTCTCAGTTCTTATCTAACCCAGCCCAAAAGAACATCCATTCGGAAAAGTCATGTAAACGTTGTTCTTCATTTTTCGCTTTTTTGTTGATCCTTTTTTTCTATTCAAAATAAATAATCATTACAAATTACAAATCACCTCGAATGCTTCAAAAGCTTTAAAATCAAAGGTGTACCTAACTCCCAAAAATTCATATATTTTTGGGTACCACGAATTTTCAAAGAATTATTCAAACAAACGTTTTTCACTTTGAAAATGACAATTTCATTTGATATTCCTTATCGAAGCAACTCATTAGTGAATAAATCCAGAACTGTCTGATCCCGTAGTCTTTTACTACTGGCTTTCAGTAGAAAGGGGTTTTACTGGTCAGACAATGCATTTTCGTTCTTGATTTAAAAAAAAAAATTAATTCTTATTTCTCAATCACGTTGACAAAGTTTTCGACGTGAAATAAAATGAATAAAAAAAAGAAAAACTTGACGGAAATAAAATAATTTTGTAAAAAGAAGCAAGCTTTTATTTAATTTATTAAAAATTAATTTAGCACAACCGTAATTAGTGAAAGTATTATCACACGTTTACACTCGAATTCAGATAGTTTATTTAAAAAAATTTGAGATTAATTCACAATAAATTAATTACAGTTAATACATTAAGGGATTGATGTAACAAAAAATATATTCTACTTGTTTGGGTTTGTTCGGGTCTGTCAGTACATTAAATAAAACGTCGTTAAAATTTTTTTTTCCACAAGTATTATTCCCCTTTTGGATCTTTAATTATTTTGAAAGCACAAAAAGATAAAAATTAATCGATATATATATATATATATATATATATATATATATATATATTGAATAATGTATTTGCACATTTAGGATGAATATTTTCAAATCTTTCGAGCTCCAATTTTACTCAACGTGAAACTTGGGATTTTCTGTTTTGCATTTGACGAAAAATCGAGTAAAATAAAAGCCAGTGAAAAAGGTGAATCGAGATCAGACTCGAGCTTGAAAATTTTTGTCTGAAAAGTAAAATTGAGTGGATTAATAAATGCCATATTGACCAATAATTTTATCTTGAATTGCCTTTTACATGGGCCATATGTAATTTGACGATGGTCGTGAAATTGTGGATTTACTGGAACGGCTCATACCCGCTGGAGTACCATAGTTATTTCCGGTATTAGGAGCTATTCGGGTATTTGCAGATGTCTCGAGTAACACGCTCGAAGGAACGGGGTGTAACAACTATTTTACTATTGCCCTACGTGACACCGAAACCTTCGATAACGGGACTCGTACGGGAGCACGAAACCGACCACCCTGTATATATATATACACGTTTTACGAATAGAAAACGAGATGTGGTGAACCTATAAAACCTATTCTTACTGGAGTCTCGTATGCTCGTGATTTCGAGAGATCTGTTATTTACGAGGTCACCCGAAAAAGCTTTTTTATTTGAAACAGCCGTAAGTAATAAGAGATCAACAATAAACCAATGAAAAGTCTCGTAGGAAAGTTCGTTTCCCCTTTTTTTAATTTTCTTTCCATTTTTGGAACCGGACGTGGCGATTTTTCAAAATGGATTAAAATTCGTTCAAATTCAATTATTCAGTGAATTATAAATATTTAAATATTTTAGTTTAATATTTTAGTAAATTATTCAGTAAAAATTGCAAAATAATTCTGGTATTGTAAAATAATTTCTTAAATATACATTGAAAATAATTGTTTAAATTAAAATTTTTTTAAATTCTTCAAATATACATTTAATATTTTAATAAATTATTTTGTAAAAATTGGATAATAATTCTGGTATTGAAAATTAATTCTTCTATGAAAAACCATATTTTTTCAGATTTTTGAATTTCGACCATTTTTAATTTATCGAACCGATGATACCTTAATGGATTATTACAGAGAATGGAAAATTGAGCTCTGGCAGCATTTATAGTACTTCTGTGCATTAATTATTTGCGTATTGTTCCAATAACGTCCGGGAAAGTAACTCGAGCAACAGTCTCGAAATAATTTTCGTAATATTTTATTTCATTATCGGGGTTATATTTTTGCTAATTACTTTCAGTGAAATTCAATCGTAGATCGTATGTGGAAAATTCAATAATCAAAAATAGTTCAATTATTACGCACGATCGTTAATAAATTAAAAAAAAACATCTCATTTTTAAACCAAACAAAATGTAATCAGGAAATATTGTTTCATTATTTCCCACGAGGCTTGATAAAAATATAACTTTTTTTATAATAAAATGAAAATGTAACTTTTGCAAATGTTTGTATAGAAATAAAAAATAAAAATTTTTTGTACTTTTATATAAAAACAGAAATAGGAAATTTAACTTTTTTGTACTTTGATATACAAATAAAAATATCACTTTTTGACGCTTTTTTATAAAAATAAAAATTTCGTTTTTTTCAAAATAAAACTCATGGAAAATAAGAAAACGACGTTTTCTGATTAAATTTTGTTTGGGTTTGTTGTCAAATCTAATTTGATTTGATTTGATTTTGTGTTTAACCCAAACAAACCGAGAAAAATAATTCCAATTATTATAATCGATATATCGATTATAATAATTGGAATTATTTCCGAAAAATAATTCCAATTATTTTGGAATTATTATTTAAGAATCTTATTTTCGAAAAATAATTCCAATTATTATAATCGATATATCAATTATAATAATTGGAATTATTTTTCTAAAATTCAAAAATTTCGAATTAATTTCGAAAATTAACGAGAATCGTCTCATCAATTTATAAATTAATGAGACGATTCTCGTTAATTTTGCTTGCAGAAATCCTTGAATTTTGATGTTCCCTGTGACAGGTCGTTGGATTCATAAGCGATTATTAAAAATTCAATGAAAACGCTTTGTTTTTTGTTAATGGAGTAATGAAAATGGATCTGGCCTCTTAAGAGCTCCGGATATGAAGAGAGTCATATCCGTTATAGATAAATCCGGAAGTTCCACCGTTCGTCAGCGAGTTCACAATTACTCCACTTCAGCTAGCTGATTACTCGGTGTGCTCGCTCAAGTATAGACCCATTCGCGTATAGCTTCCACGAGGCTGGTGCGCGCTTGTGCACCGAGCTCGCAAATCTGGCAATCGCAATATAAGAGATGCGCTTGTTGACTCTTCGAGCATGCGACAGCATCCGGATCGTAGGGCTCTGGAAAAGACGTTTTCACTTTCGCAATCCTGTCTCTTTCAATCCAGTCTGAATTACCGAACGGATAAAACCGGGATCCGGGGATTCGAGTCTAATGCGGCTCACCGTTCTGAAACTCGACTCAAAAAGTATTCACTTTTTACTCCGTAAAGAAGAATTCCGTGTTACTCTTTGTATTGACAATAATATTTATTGATTTTTACTATTTTTTTACTGTTTTTACTATTTTTACTATTTTTTTTAAATGTTTTTACTATTTTTTTACTGTTTTTACTATTTTTACTATTTTTTACTACTTCTTTCAATGTTTTTACTACTTTTTTCAATGTTTTTACTATTTTTTAATTATTTTTACTATTTTTACTATTTTTTTACTATTTTTTTACTATTTTTACTGTTTTTTACTATTTTTATTATTTTTACTATTTTTCACTATTTTTTACTATTTTTTTTTACTATTTTTACTATTTTATAAACAATTTTTCTCTTTTTTCGGGTATCTTTTTCCGGTCTATTTTTTCTCGTACTTCCAAAATGTCGCTTCTAAGAAAATAAAAAAACTCCGGTAAACAATACCCGAAAAATAGTAGAAATAATCCGTTAAAAAATCTGGACAAATATTAATATAAAAAAAATAGATCGCTAAAAACGTGGATTCTTTTGGATGAATATTAAAAATTTTGAGATGAATATCAACCTGCATTTATCAACTCAATTTTTAGCCCCCTTATTTAATTAATGATTCATACGAATATTTATTATCCATTTTTCAAAAGTGTAAAGCGATAAGGTATCGAATTGAATTTTTTCCCACTCAATAAAAGCCTGAAAATTTATGCAAAACACTACGATACTGTTCTATTAAAAATGAACAAAATGGCATAAAAAGCTGCCATTTGTTCATATTTGATTTTTTAATAGATTTTTACGTCTCCTTCATTTGAGAAGAAAAAAAATAAATTTATTCTTGAATTGAATTGAATTCTTGAATTTATTCTAAATATAAATTTGGGATAAATTGAATTGAATTAAATTAAAAATGTATTCTAAATATAAATTTAGAATAAATTGAATTAAATTAAATAAAAAATTTATTCTAAAATTAATTCTTGAATTTATCCTTATTTATTTAAGAAAAGTTGAGTTTCATTTGAGAATATATATACTCAAATATATATATATACTCAAATGAAACTCAACTTTTCTTAAATAAATAAGGATAAATTCAAGCATTAATTTTAAAATAAATTTTTTATTTAATTTAATTCAATTTATTCTAAGTTTATATTTAGAATACATTTTTAATTTAATTATATATATATATTATATATAATTATTATATATATATA
>JAPYZJ010003832.1:0-26601 GCA_030522765.1 Ophioninae sp. B BG-2022a | reverse complement strand
TGATTTTGAATATATATAATATTTGCTAAATGAAAATGAATAATTAATAATTGATTAATATTGATTAACTAATCGCTCGTTCCGTATGCGACGGAACAAGTAGGTTACGAACTTTTGTTTAGAAAAACTTGAGACGTCTTATCGCGACGTATGATTGTCTTCTGTTTCCAATTTTTTTTTTTTTTCGTTGATCCAACAAAAAAGCTATTCCGTTTCTACCGCGCTTTCATACGCAGACTCGTTTCAGCCAAGCGCGAGAACCGTCTTGTAACATCATTCGCGGACCTCCTCTTTCTGTACGTTACTATGGATATGTACCGGAGACATTACATTTGCATAACGCGAACTGCACGAAACTTTCGCAAGATTTCGAGAGTTGCTGTACGTTGACGCCATTACTCTTTGGTTGCTGTGAAACCTTTAGGTAATTTGTCTCTCTTTGTCTCTCATCCTCTCTTTCTCCTTAAACCTTCAATTTATTTATTTACGGTACTACTGAATGGATTGTCGGACAAAAAGTTCATCCGATATAGGGGAATCGTAGGTTCACGAGATTAAATCATTTCATACATGTTTAGCCTAACTAATAGCTACTTTTTAAATAAATTAAAATGTTGTCCACTTTCGATAATAATTTAAGTCAAATTCGGTGATATTGGCATGTGCACTGACATTTCGTCAGTGACTGTATATCTGATCCAACAGACCAACAAAAAGAAATTGTCAATTTTTAAATTTTATTAGTACGTTCAGATCATCTTGTTATTAACAATGGTTACACATCAAGCCAACATCTATTGACTGTTTTAATGACTAGTTTAATCCTGCTAGACTTTTCGTTGAAGCTTGCTGGTAAAGTGAATTCCTATTGGCTCTCTTCATACGGAAGTGAAAAGCTAGGTGAGGTTAGGCTGGTTTGGGCGGAGGATTCGTGCTGTTATTGTGTAGAAAATAGTATGAACAAAAAGCATTTTGAGGCTTAACCTCCTGAGTGAATCTGTAGTATATTTACAACATAGAAACATAGATTCTATGTTGTAAATATACTTCATTTTACACGTTAGGTGTACAGAACTGATGTAGAATATATACTACATTGAGAAAATCTAGATTTTCCAACCAAGATTTTTTTTCTATTTTTTCAGAAGATTTTGTATCCCATTTAGTCGATGCTAAGATTGAGAAAATCTAGATTTTCCAACCAAGATTTTTTTTCTATTTTTTCAGAACATTTTGTAACCCATTTAGTCGATGCTAAATTTAGAATTTAGACGACTAAATTCTAATTTTTTCTCGACTAATTTTTCATGACTAATTTTTAGTCGACTAATTTTTAGTCGACTAAATTCTAATTTTTTAGAATTTAGTCGACCAAATTTAGAATTTAGTTTTTATTTAAATTCCTGAAAAAAAAGTTATGGTTCTCAGGAGGTTAATTCTCGCGTACAACGATTTTTCCTTCAATAATCTTAATTCCCTATAATCATCCTTGGAAGTGCGGTGAACTAAACGTCAAAGTGGAAGAACTTTGGGGTATGACTCCAGCTAGTTCCACGTCTTTCATTTTCAGTCATCGACCTCCAGGACGATTCTTTAATTTAGGAAATATTTTGAAGTTCAGTTCGGTTTCTTTTGGGTATATGGCTGTACGTGTATGTGCGGTTGTACATACACGTACAACTGCATACCTCTATGACAAGACAATGTTTATCCGGATGTCTGAGATACTTACGGAGGAGGCGCGGCATGGCGCATGAATCACTTTACTGTTCCATCCGGTTAGAGCCCGTCCGCCGAATCTCTCGAGTATACATGGTGTATATTTCATCGATGGGTTTGCCAACTTTCACGCGAGCGACCGTAGCGTCGTTAAAACCGATACACTTCGGGAGCGAATTTTTTTTGTGCCTTCTCAGGCGAGCCACTTGACCAAAGGAGCTTCATGATGGAGAACAAATGTTAGACAATACAATGGGAAAAGTTTTTTGCCCTGTGCTCAGCTTTGAAATATGAAATCACCACGAAGAAGAAAATAAAGATTTTACTTTCATAGCATAGAAGTTTACACAGTTGGAACACAACAAAAATTCATTTATTTCGATCTATTAATTTTTTCCGTCAATTTTGTTCGCAGTCTGAGAGAAGTTCGCAGAGAAAAATTAACAATTTATATTCTCCGGAATTGATTTTTGACTACAGGTGAAAAGATCAGATTTGGCACGCCTATAAGAATAATTAATCCTGATTTTTTCATCGTTGCGAAAATTTGTTCCCATCAAAATATATTGGGAAACTTCTAATTCGATAGAGCATCGCCTAATGGTCACGAGCTTTCCACTACCATCCATGCTCAAGTTTACCGTACTTGCATTCATTTTCCAAAATGTGCCTTTTTCAACCTTCACTCCTCAAGAGTCGGTTTTCGCTGCCAAAATTTATTGTAACGTTTTCTACGATCTTTCTTCGTTACCTGAACACGGAATATTTCCAACATTCCACTAGATAAAAAAACGAAAAAATAAATGGATAGAATACTGCATCGTCGATCCCAATCTCAAACCCATTCCTATTATCATTATCCTAGAATGGCAAACGTCAGGGTGGCGCATATCTAACGTTTCATCAGAAATTCGCAAACGCAGTATTAAT
The DNA here is from genome assembly GCA_030522765.1 of Ophioninae sp. B BG-2022a. NCBI lineage: Eukaryota > Metazoa > Arthropoda > Insecta > Hymenoptera > Ichneumonidae > Ophioninae sp. B BG-2022a. The sequence goes on along the minus strand of JAPYZJ010003832.1, from coordinate 23,952 downwards.
TTGATAGCATTGAAACGTATACGGCTGTGGCAATGTCACGCTGGGACAACACGAATTGAGGTTTGTTCAATCAGGAACTCATGGTTCATTAGCAGAGGGAACGCGATCATTTATAGTTGGGAGTAATCTTGCGGTTATGCAACATGAGATTTCACTGGCATCATCGCTTGGGATACTGGGGTATCTGCCTTCATCGATATGTGTACGTTATCCGTATAAAATAATAATTACAACAGAAACAATAATAACAGTACACGCTTTGGAGTCTGAATAATATAATGTTTCGTTCGCTCTGATAGATTTCGAATCATGTACATATACAAACGTATATACGTATAATCACACGCGAAATATGAAAAGATAAATCGATAGGCGCATCTCGTAGCGAACGTAGGCTGTATGTACGTAAAATTAAGCTGCCCCCACAAGCTACATATGTAATTACAAAGTTATTAAAGTCTTTACGACGTTATTGAGCGTGAAGCCCACACGATTCGTCTGTCGCCCTCACTTTTAATACTTTACCTCTCGGTACAATCTTCGGCTTCTCTTTTGACTCCCACTGATTTTTTTCATTCGCTGTTCTGCTTTTATCGAAGATTCACGAGATCCCCAACGAAGCACGAAAGCGTCTTCGAATTTTTCTATATTTTTTTAACCGTTTTATTTAATTAACTTTTCATCGTATTACTCTGATTTTCGTATTTGTATTTATAACGGTTCGCGTCAATAAATGTTTGGGTGCACCGAGTCTCGTTATATCAAATCTATCTGGTCGCACGGTTCAGGAAATAAAATAGTTATTGAATTGTTCACGTGTTCGGAACACGAACCACCATGGGGTAACGATTTTTTCTCGGTCGAGAAAACAATTTCTTTATTTTCGTCGGTAACTCGGATCTTTTGTTATGTCCGCATATTTCAGCAGGGTGAATATTAGTAATTGTTGGATCGCGTATATATATTAAATATACAAGGGTTTTGCATATTTACGGATTTTTATTGATTTCTAGAACATGTCGAAGATTTACATAATTTTCATATTTATTCATTGAACATTCTCATAGAAATTTACATTTTTATTTATGGAACCGACCGTTGATCTCTGGAGTTCATAGACGCTGAGCTTGGTGGTTTTATTTGACATTAAAAATTGTTAATCTTTGTTAAATCTTGAAATGAAAAAACATGATAAAAAAAGGTGAAAAAAAACAGAAAAAAGTACACGAGAAAGATGGTAAACAATATAAAAAAAAAACTTTCAAACTCATGGAAATGGGGTTGAAGCCTGAACTCACGAAGATGGGGGTTGAAGATTGGATCGTCGAGGCGCAACGAATTTTCTTCTGAACTTCTTATCTTCAATAATATCCAAAGTCATACGTCGAAAATTAGTTGTCAATCACTGAACAAGAGTTCTACAAAACTGACGCGTGATTGTCATTACACAAATTGGCCAAAAAAATTTGAAAAAAAAAATGAACTCTCCCAACGCTCCGACGATGCGTTTCGACGTCGTGAGGTTTGCCTCCCTTGTAAAGTACCGAAGATTTCGAACATACAGGGGACTCGAGAGGATTTGAGATTGTTTCTGAGCTGCTTAAGGGTGTATGTATTTTTTACGATTGGTTAGTCTCGTTAATTAGATTGTTGGCGTCAGGCGTTCGACGCCCACGCACTCTTTCTCTCTCTTTTTCAAGATCAGTTTTCCTTTCCATTGTTCCGTGTAAATCGATGCATCTATCCATTCGAAAGACCGGCGAAGTAGCGCCGGAACGTAATAATTGCTCTCCGTTCCAGTACTACCTTCGAAGCCTTATTTTCGACTTAATTGCACATGGTCGGCGACCGCACGGTACGCCCGAAGAAGATCGTTCGATCCGCGAGTTGTGCTACTCGACCGGTGGGAATTTCGACGTTGTCGTTCTCCGTGCAACATTTAGGTACACGCGTATACATGATACACTCGAAGAGCTCATGGAGGAACGATTGCCAATGGGCGTTCAACGCCAAGATACATTTACGGAGAAACTAACGGGATTGCCGATCGAAATCGCTGCGATGGACTTCCTTTCAAGCTATATCGATTCGTGCTGCGTCTCACCATTTACGTATTTTCCCACGCACATGATTATACCCGAACTCATTGTTTTTTTTTATCCGGTGAAAATCATCGAAGATATATTCTACGGCTGGCTACCCCAGAAATGTCCCAAATCGATGGACTTGAAGTTCGCACCGTTGCGACGCAGAGAAATTTATTTTCTTATTTTTTTATTTCCTTAAATCTATTATTTGTCGATATATTTTTTTTCTATTTAAATTCTACGTTATCACAATAAAGATTTGTAGAATTATTGAGATATTTTAATTACGATTATATTGAAAAAGAAATAGAGAAATTGAAAAATGATTATTATTGTTGCCTCGCAACGTTGCGAACTTCAACCTTATCCAAATCGATATACAAGATAGCATATTAACATTTTACCCATTTTTATCCAAGGATTAAAAAAAAAACAAAAACAAATTTCGTGAAAAATGATTGTTTCTATGGATTGTATTTTATTTACGTCACGCCCATTTTTGAAATATATTGAAATATTGAAATACCCATAATTGAAATATTATTGAAAATATTAATCTAATGTTTAATATTAGATTTGCTTGTGTAATTTATACGTACTCATGTACACATTCGCTTGCGCCGATATACATGATATATACAATCATTCATCTTTCATGCCGTCACCAATTAACTTCATTTTATCCCTTCGACATGTCAAGCATTCGCGATAGGTCTTACGCGATGATCAATAGGTTATTATTTCATCGAATACTGAGTGCAAAGTGGGCCATGGACAAGTATTTCTTTCCGTTGATCATCGAATTGCTTTCGACTCTGAGTCATGATTCTCTCTCTCTCTCTCTCTTTGCTCCTCCCGTCTCTCATCTCCGCACTCTTTCCATTCGTATATCCTAACATCCTTTATTACGAAAGGCACAGCGAGTCCACTTGCGCATCACAATACGTACGGTAAGACCGCTTGAAAGAGTTTGCGCTCTTCCGGCAATTACGAGACCGGGAAATCCGGGACGACTGACGCGCTTCGAAACTTCGACTGCAACGCAACGAAATTTATTTTCTCATTTTTTTATTTCCTTAAATCAATTATTTGGCGATATATTTTTTTTTCTATTTAAATTCTCTGTTATCACAATGAACATTTGTATATTTATTGAGGTATTTTGATTACGATTATGCCTCGCAACGTTGCGAACTTCAACCTCATAATTTTTTTTGGTCTCCGTTTTTTCTCTCATTTTCTCATTTTTTTTTTCGGAGAGTTTTTGGTTCCGATAAATTTCGACGGAGCCAATTTCCGGCTTATACACTTTCTCCAGTTCCAACCCTTTTATCAAACGTGAATTACAACGGACGTGCATTAAACCGTAAGTAAATCCGATAACGCCACCGACAACTTTGGGGAAAAATTCGAGATCGACTTTTTAATCCAGTGTGACTGCATGGATTAATATTTTGATTTCTTCACTTTCTCACTCTCTCTCTTTTATCGCGTACGTTTAATGTTGAATTAGCACGGATATTCGGACTGCTTCCTCTCTCTTCCTTCTCAGTTTTTTTCCTTCCCACTCTCTCTTCTCGTCCAGAGCAGACACGGAGTGGTGGCAAATGCGCGAACAGTAGCCATAATCGAGCTCTGCGAAGCGACTTCGAAGAGGGTCGTAGACTCGACGCTCTTGGTAATTACCAATTAGTGATTATCTCATCTCGTGTCTGGTTGGTACACGTATGTACATAAACCGTGTGTTCGTGTGTAGCAAGAGGTTGTCGGAACGCGTTTTTTTTTTTTTCTTAATGCGCCTCCGTAATATTCCTCGTCCAGCAATTACACCACCCACAGCTATTAAGGAAACGTCTTGGTAATGCATCGAGCGAAAAATGTACGATTCCGAAAAGGAGTCATGAAAGAGATTGCTACGATAGGTCGTTTAACTTCCACTCGTTCCACTATTATACGGAAACCCAAACAAACCCAAACGAAAATCTATAGACAAATTCGATGTTTGTCGACCTGGCTGTATTTTTTTTGCTGATTCGCATATTTTATGAATGATAACAGCTATCGAAGACCACTGCACGGTTTTTCAATGGCTCAAAAGATTTTTGAGTTTATCATAGCAGATTTTTTTATACACAATGTTATCTCACTCTTAGGCCGAATCATTTTAAATTTGTTAAAAATAGTTATTTTTTCTTTTGTTTCAGGTAAGTTCCATCTCCGGGCTACATATGTCTGATCCCTATCGTTTTTAATACTTCCGACAAGGTATGCGTATTCTTTAAATTTAAAGGTCCACATCTTCTTCCGGATTTATTGGAACATGTTGAAAAAGTTTTTTGCTGTTTTTTTTTTCTTCAAAATTAAAACTTTACTTCAAACATCATTTTGCGAGTTTAGCTAGCGCCTGATATTAGTCTTCACGAAGTAATGCCTCCCTCCAAGTTCATCCTTGAACTTTTTCGGTGCACCAGACTGTTTCTTATCTTTATCTTATCTTTATCTTTATCTTTATCAAAATCTTTATTTCCAAACGCCTGAACTTAAAGGAAATGTGTAGCTGAAGGCTACATATTTCTGTAGCTGAAAAAAGAAAAGAAATCCGATCAAAAATTCAAATCTATCCAAAAAAAGGAATATTCAAAATCCAAATCCATCAAAAATCCAAATCCATCTAAAAAGAAATATCCAAAATCCAAATCCATCCAAAAAGAAATATCCACAATCCAAATCCATCCAAAAAGAGATATCCAAATTCCAAATCCATCCAAAAAGAAATATCCAAAATCCGAATCCATCCAAAAATAAATTACCAAAATCCAAATCCATCCAAAAAGAAATGCGTGGCTGAAGGCTACATATTGTAATGAATTGAAGTACTGGAGAAAAATTCTTCGCCAATCCTTCCTTGTGGCGTAAAATTCGACGTATTTATGACTATGAAAAAAGATTGTTTATACTTTAGAGAATTACGTACATTGAATTTCAGTCTTGCTTATAGGATTCCTTGCAGGTGTGGTACAACTGTAACCGTAAAGTTGAAGCAATATTGGTAATTTGTTGGAAAACAGCGAAAACTTATTCAACATCCTAATATGTCAAAAAAATTATAGAAAGTATATGTGTATATTCGACGTACTTGTGGGTGTATTTGCGTTTCGGGGGAACTGCGAGGACTATGAAACACGAGACGATCTCGTTTTTCTGTCTTCCTCGCAGACGTGCAACGACTGCGTGCCTCTCGTTTGGAACGATAGAGTATCGCGATTCGCAAACCAAGCCGAGAGGATTCGGGACCATTTGTGGGCTCCTGCACAGAAGCTGCTTGCTTGTTACGCATAATTGGGTGTAGATAGCGAGAAAAGACGAGTCATAGCCTTCTATGTAGTCTTTTGTACATAGCCACACGTACACCATTGTATGGAATACACGTACGGATACAAATATACACAAGTAGACAGAGCAAACTGTATGGCACTTTCAACTGTATTTCCGACGTAGCGTGAAACTTCCGAAGGAAACAATATTTTTCTAGCTATAATTATAAATTGACTATCAAATGCGACAATGCAGTCTCTTCATTAGGATCTTGGTCTAATTAATAGCTTCATTCTAAATCTTAATGATACAATATTTTCAGAATTTCCGGTTAGTCAGTTCCCGTCGTTTTGCAAACATTCTACAGAAGCTATTTTCAAACGAACGTTCCTATCAAGAAATATTATTCCTGAAATCTTCTATATATTTTTTTTGAATTTCTAATATACATACAGTAATTTCAAAATCAGACCGCAATCATGCCACAGCTGCCGTATTCATTGATCTTGACCTTCCGCAACTTTATTTTGTTCCCAAAACTGAAAAAAGCCACGAAAGGACGGAAAGCCACGATAGAGATAAAGACTGGCTGGGAGAGCTCGAGGCCGTACCAAAAAGCGCATATCAGAAGTACTACGAGGATTGGAAAGATCTCTGGTGCAAGTGTATTATATCTGATGGGGATCACTTTGGAGGGGATTAAATTTATATTCATAAATAAATAAATATTTGTCGAGGAACGATAAAAAGGTCACCTTATTTTTTAAACAAACCTCGTATACGTAAGGTACCTGACTCATGTAATTCAGAAGCCCACCTTATTTGTTTTTAAGTACAAAAAAACTATGAATGTTGAAAGAGAACAAAAATGTTTATTTAATCATTTATTCAATAATCAACGTATTAATAATAATTTTGGTTCAGAAAACAATGTTCACTATTAACTATAACCTTTTTTTTTTATAAAAGCGTCTTCTGGGCTCTATTCAGACCACTGTTCCTAATAAGGCCCTTTGTAACTTCGTACAAAAAAAAAAAGAAAAAAATATATAATCTTCAATTCCAAACTTAAATTTTGATAACAACATGTACAGTGCTGGTACACCACTACACACAATTAAAATAAAGATTCACTAAGTAAGATTGAAAACATTTTTGGTTTGCGAAAGTGTTTGTGTGTCGAAATTTTAAAAACGGCTACGTGCGATCCAAAGTTGGACACTCGACGATCACAGCTCAATCCATTTAACTTTGTAGTTTTGGACATTTAAAAACGTGGGCTTTATTAGGCACTGGGCCTTACATGGATCAGGTAGGAACCTCAGACATGAATTTCCACACCGTTTAACATAGAATAGCCATATGGTTTGTCATCGTATTCAGATTGCCATCAAAGTACCCACAAGTGTACTATGGGAATCAGGCTGGCGGTTTTCCTTTGTTCGAACCGTATCGTTCGATGTATACGGAGTTCTGATCCTGTCGTAAAGTACATCGGGTTTTAACTCGCGGTTAACGTCCTCTATCGTACACCAATGGTCATGGGTATAAGGTAATACAAAACTTCTGGGTTCTGGGGATCGCAGAGGTAATGCCTGATTTATAGACGGCTTGGGAGGAAGAAGTGAATATCTGGCTCGGCGTTCTCCAGTCGTTTCGCTCACCGATAGATTTCTCGATGCTGATGTTAAATACAGCTATGTAGAAACACGCGGCTCGTCGTGGCAACGCAGCAACGAGAAGTGACAAGCGCACACGTTCGCCCAACGTTATGATTTATGATAAAAATATTCGCGGCGTCGGGCACCGCTGGAGATGTCGCGCTATTCTCAAGTCGCGATTTTCACATTTTTCTTCGATCACTCGAGGTTTTTGCATCCGTGTGAGCTCGAGGTACAAAAGCCTCTTGTCATCCTCGATGATACGTCGAGAGCTCGCACATTCTCTAAATCTCAAGTCGCAAAATACCATATAGGTTTTTTTTCTTTGATATTTATGTTAGCCATGCGTATGGGGAACATAATAACATATGGGGACTATCAGAACGATCCTTGGTGTCGAATGTCTTCTAAGGCACTTTTATATATTGTTAACACTTCATAGATAACCTACGTGGAAACGACGTAATCGATTTTTAAAAATTGTAAAGTTTTGTAAAGTAAGAAGTACCTTGTTTTATTCTTTAATTTTTTTTCTAATAAAAATATGAATAAACTCTGTTTTTCATTTACTCACAATAAAATTACATACACTAAGATATAATATCACATTCAAAAACTTAATATACACAAAATCCAAAATATGCTCACTTAAACATGGTTATCTATCTAGGGTTAAATAATGAGGTTGAAGTTCGCAACGTTGCGAGGCAACGAAAATTATTATTTTTAAATTTCTCTATTTCTTTTTCAATATAATCGTAATTAAAATATCTCAATAATTATACAAATCTTTATTGTGATAACGTAGAATTTAAATAGAAAAAAATATATATCGACAAATAATAGATTTAAGGAAATAAAAAAATGAGAAAATTAATTTCATTGCGTTGCAACGATGCGAACTTCAAGTCCATGTTAAATAAGATGTTAAAGCTGGTAAGTTCAAAACTCAATGACCTTCTATTTTCAACTTTCATTCCTTTGTTTGATCTACTATAAAAAAAAAAGAATAATTTAGATCGCGGTAAAAAAAGTTACGATAAGGATGTATAAAAACGTTTGAGTGAGGATCATAATACGAAATGGCGAAAAAAAAATTATGAAACCAAAAGGAATTCATTTTGGCCGCGCTCCACGTATGCGAATTTCAAAGTCATCTTTCTCGTCACTACATTTCATGTTGATACATTTTGTATTATCATTTTTTCATCTTTTATCAGAACACATTCTTGGAAATCTTCAAAAATGCATTTCGTGATGAATTATTTTGCTTTGATTTTGTACAGTGGAATAATTCCGCGTTGTATTGGGTAGTCGCATGGATCGCATTAAACGCGAACAGAGGTCTGCACGAGAAAAAGTCGAGACTGAATTGCGGCTGATAATTATTTTACGGTCGATATTGAAGTGAACGTTTTCGAGCTCAGGCGAGATACCGCGCGGCTGCGGAGTGCCCTCGCTGACTGCACAAAGAAGCCTTTTATCGGGAACTCGGTCCGGTCGTATTGCTGATGTAAACAGATTCGAGCGGGTAGTCCAGTAGGATCTGTTAGCATTGGGCGGAAGCTGACAAAGGGCTCCAGGGTTAGGCAGTTCAGCTTTTGGCATTGATGCATCATTCATCATCAAAGCTGTCACTAATCTTCGACTTAATAATTGTTACGAATTAAGAATATTAATTAATATATCATATACGAATTTATGTAAATTTATTGTTCAACTCAAATGACAATACGATTTCTTTTGATAAACGTTAGCCTTGTTTGCCATTGGAAATTCTCATGTGGGATCCAAACTTCAGATCCAAACTTCTCACAATCGATCACCATGAGCTCTGTTGGTTTCTCTCTCTCCTTCCCTTGGAACTCGACTCGATGATGAGACTCTCGATCCAGATTTTGAGCTAACTTCGCTGATGGACCGTCGCCATTTATCGACAGGTCCACGTCACGAAAAAAACTCACTAGTACACTTTCATAGGTGGGATATGGTGCGAAACGAATATCGCAAATTGGGGAGGAGAGTAAGGAGAGAGACGGAGTACTTGGTACTGTGATACAGTGTCGGGCGGCGTGATGAACTTTCCCTCTATTACCCACGCACGGAACTTCGTTTTCTGTGGAGATCGACCTTCTCGCCCAACATGGTCTGTTTTTTGCTCCTTTATACAGGGTGTCCCAGAACTCAACGTCAAGACGAAACGGGGTGACAGAATTGATTGTAACCATCATGAGAAAAATCAGAAAAACAATCTATCCCATGCAGTTTGAAAATTATGGGCATTTAAGAAAAATCTAGAAATCTGGTCGAACTGAAACTATTTTTCGGTTATCGTGGTTAATTTTTATTATTTTTGTTCATTTAAACTTTGGAACCGTAACCCTAAATTAGATTTCTAGAACCACAGTCAAAAATAAATTTATAGTTTAACAAATAGTTTAATTCCAGAAAACTTGGGGCAATTGTGTAATTATTTTTTACTGTGGTTCTAGAAATGTTATTTAGTGTTACGGTTCCAAAGTTTAAATGAACAAAAATAGCAAAAATTAACGACAGTAGTCAAAAAATGGTTACAGTTTGACCAAATTTCTAGGTTTTTTTTAAATGCTCATAATTTTCAAACTGCATGGGATAGATTGTTTTTCTGATTTTTCTCATGATGGTTGCAATCAATCCTGTCACTCCGTTTTGGCTTGACGTTGAGTTCTGGGACACCCTGTGTGTACACACGGTGCAATTTCGATTTTTATCAGTACGTATTTCAATAGTTTTTAATACTCTATCACGTACATGAGTTTCAACTAAATTATAATGAATTACAAAATATTTCTTTAAAAGCTGCTTTACGTCGCCACGACTCAAATACGATTGTCCTTAGCTCAAGAGAGACAGACACTTTTTCTTCACTTTAGCATAATTTTGAGTAATCTACTCGGTAAGAAATTAACTAGCGGGACATGCATAGTGAAGTTTTTTATGAAAGCGGAAAATTGCGTTGACTAAACTCAAAAAATTTCTCCGCAGACAGTTTTAAGACGTTTCATGAAAGTTTGGCGTATCTGGAGAAACGTAATGATGATTTATGGTGGATTAGAAAGAAAGTATTGGAAAAAGGAAAATTTGTTTCCATCTCAGCTGAATAAAAGTGGCTTTACTGAAACGTCGAGTATTTATTTTCATTTAAGACGTTGAAAATCTCTTCTCGCCTCCTTTTCGAAATCTATCTTCGAATTTATGGAGTTACCACGATTTCTACCGATTTTTTCATACATTTCCTTTAATCTCTTGGTCGACCATTGTTCGTATATAAAGAAAGCAAAATACCATCATTTTTTAATGCTAAACCGTATACACTAATCTGAACCAAATGGAAAGTGGTAACTGAAGTTATGTTTCTTGGTAGACGTATATTCAGGATTATTATCCACGAAGGCTATCAAGTCGTTTTCCAGGCTATCAAGCGATGCAACATAAAATGGTATTGAAAAAAGCTGTTTCCTTCCGCACAATCCCATCCATCCAGTTATTAGAAAATTGAAATACTACGTTCCTTAACAGGTTCTCGACTGCTATCTCCGAAACTCCCTTCGTTAACCCGGTTACTTCGGGATCTCGATACACATTATGTTACAACACTGATTTTGCAATTTCGATCTGAAATTGGGTTATGTACTCGTTTAACCGTAGGAAACAGTCTGTTAAGCTTTCGTATAATTATTCAGGCAGGAAGATTCTCGCTAGTGCGAAGGGGGTGGTTTAGGATATTGAAGAGGGTCACGAGCCCCATCCGCAAACTGTTCTCGCTCACGATTCTCTATCATCTCTACGTTGGTGGTTATAGCCAAATCCGTCAGGCAGAAGAGGAGAAACGCCGGAAACATTTTCGGTGATAGAGTGTTCGTGTGAGCTTGGGGATTACCTGATCAGGTTGCTGTGCTGTATCTCGTTTCTCCACTCCCAAAAGTATCAACCTTTCTCTCTCGCTCGATCATCTCCTTCCTGTATTATCACTAGGCTCGTATCAGCGCGACCCCTTTCTCTCTCTCTCTCTCTGTCGCTTACCCTACACCAATACACTTGAACATTTCCCCACCTATACATATGCAACACACATCCGCAAACTATTGTGTACACGAGAGGGCCATCGCCTCCCGAGCTTCCGAGGGTGTATATTGGGTGCGGATTATTGATTCCGTATAAAAGCTTATGCAAACCCACATTATACGTTCTGCTATACGCCCGTTCGTTGCATTTGACAAAGGCGTCAGTCCCCAGACCCTTTGTTCCATCAGGATTGCCACTACCTCTTTCTCCTCCCCCTCCTTCTCCTTCACCCTTGCTCGGCGTCCTCTTCGGCAATCATAACCACCGTTTCAATCAAAGAAATCATCTCAGTCTGGATTTTTAACGCGATATCCGTACTCGAATCCTTCTCTCGTTCCGAACGCTTGTTCCCCAATTGACAGCTGAATCCATGTCCAAGCTCTATGAAATCCCTCGACTTTCGTGTGCGTTCCAGATCAAACGGTTCGTTTAGCTGGTCGGGTATCACTGGAGATACCACTGGCCATAATATTAACAATGTAAACAACAGAAACAATACATTTGATTTGTAAATTTCTTATCATTACTTCTATCCAAAATCATACATCGCAGATTTTTTGTTAACCACATTGTAGTCCTTGAAGAAATAGGCCGGTTATGTTCCTACACAAGAATAGTCGAATGGCGTTCAATCTGGTACAAAATTACAGAATGCAATTTTGAAAAAAAAATTTATTTCCTTGAAACATTTATGCGCAATAGACAATATATAATTATAAACAATTATACTACGATTCCTTGACACAATTCTGTTTTCCTTGATACAAAAGAAAGTAAGCATTGAAAAAAACCTTCGATTAAACACTGGCTTATGATATACAAAAAAAGTCGCTGAAGTTTAACGCAGATAATTTTCGTTACTTTTTAAATATTTTGGTTACCGATAACTTAAATCTCCCAATTTTCCACGGACCGACTTGAAATTTTCAGATACTATTTTTGAAAGGTTCTCTTATAAAAATTCATCGGAAACAAAAAAATGGATTTCTTTCACAAGTTCAAATCCAGGCGAAAAAAATTCTACCCTTTAATTAATTCAACAATATTTCTCGTTCTTACATCAACATTGTACGGATCAAAGTTTCCGAGGTGGGTTTTCAAAGAATAGAATACTGAAGTTTTTCATATATATTTGTGTGTCTTTATGTATAGATAAGTATAGACGATGTCTCTGTGCCTCAGCCTCATCACAAACAGGTAAACTCCGAGATACTTCCGGCACACAGTCTCGGAGAAAGTTCGCGACATCGTTGAGGGAAAGAAAGAGAGAGAGAGGAAGGATCTTTTTCTTCTGTTTTCCTTCTGCGTTCACGGGCCAACTTCTTTTCTCGAAGAAAGTCATGGAATTCTGTACGTGTAGGTGCACCGTTACACGTACGCTCCAGTAAAGAATTCCGGGTGTCTGTATGTACGTCGGCGATCCGTCGCCTGAGCATTTCACTGTGGAGAACCACAATGAGACGCAAAGCGAATGGTCGCAATTCGTTTGCGAGCGGGGAACAATAGCTCAGTACCGTGGTGATTTTCACGACGTAAAAGAGTTTACTCTTGTCGTCCATACTTCGTGTACCTCTTACTCTCTCCTCTATCCGCCCTTCTTTCTCTTAATCTCCAATAGTGAAAGTTTAGCATCCGTCAAAGTCGCTTGTGAGTAACCCACACGATATTTCGCAGCAATGAACGTCGTTCGATTTTCTCTTACATTATCAGGCGCAACATCGTTTTCTTTGTTTCCTAACCGAATTATGGTTCAACATCGAATTATGAGTCAAGCGTATGACGAATGGCTACAAAGTTACGCGCTGACAGGATTCAGCGATATTGGTCATTGGTATTATTTGTTTCCAAAACGTGAAACAATTTGCTTCCGTATCAATTTCGATATTGATCGTTGCTCTGCTGATTTGCTCAATTCATAGAGTATTTACTGTTGAATTATTCACACGGCACCTGGTCGCAGGTGCTCAAACGCATTTTCCATAGTTTCCTACAATCACTCTGCCATTCGGTCGTTCAATCCCATATTTACATTCGTGCTGAGAAATATCGTCGTACATCCATAAAACAATTTTTCATTACGTTTACAACGTGGACGGTGGAACAAAGCGTCACGTAATTCGAAATTAAATCGACTTTGCTACTGTAAGAACGGGATACCGTTTTTTTTTTGTTGAAATATATATTTTTTTATAGGTCGCATTGTTTTTCGCAAACAAATATGCCGAGTGCATGTTGTTTTTTGAAAAGAGTTTGATGAGTCGTTATAAAATATCATCTTGACACGATATCGGTATAAGTCGTAAACTCTCTTTTTGCTCTTTTCATTTAACTTTAACTTTTCATAGTGCTGAAGCTTGCGACGTTGGAACGCAACGAAATGAATTTTTTCTTCAATTTTCCACTTTTTCTTTTTACATTTTCGAGCAATGAAAATCACGTAAACATTTTTTAAGATTCTTGTTCAACGTTCTACAAGCTAAAAATATAAAATATATTTTTGGATAATAATGAAGATGAAAATTATATAAAAAATTTCGTTCGTTATTTAAACATTTTCAACGATGGAAACCCCCCAATTTTTCACAAATTTTTCATTCGTCCGTTTCAACAATTCAGATACGTAATTTATAAAAGTATAGTGGAGAATTCTATGTGTACTATCGCTAAAAATATTTATACAAGAAATCCCTAAAAATTGATACTGGTAATGAATCTTGAGACCCAAACAATATTCGTTTAGGGGAATCCCACAGATTCCCATTGTGAATTCCCAATAAAAACTTTGCGACCGAAAGAAACATAAGAAAAGAGAGGTGGCCACTTAGATTTCATTGTGGACTCTCTACGTACGCTGTATCTGTTGAATCCCTATGGGGATGCAAAGTAGAGATTTTTCAAGAGATTTCTGGTCCGGCTGGTTACCAAGTTACACAAGGCAGATCAAGTCCGTCAGATACACGTGATCTCCGATGAAGCGAAAACGGCTTGTGCAAACTCTCGCAAATATACAGCGATGACGTAGGTGTTTTGAGAGGGGAACTTATAGTTGAAAGGTTACGCCGACACTCTCGCACGTCATCATCTCGTTTGAGGTGTAGTAATCAGGGGTAGCTTAAGCCGGATCGCCTTTTCATCACCCACAGTTCGCGCGTTACACGAAGACTCCCTTTAGAGCCTTCCCCAATTTGACCTCGATGACTCAACCAACCCGGTCACTGGCCGACAGATACCCCCCCAAAAAAAAGCCATAATCGCTTCCACATCTGCCACGAGATGTTGAGATTTCGTCCCTAAATGCCTAATCACGCGTCAACGGTCCCTTACCGTGTTTATTTTAATTTTTTATTTTCGAGCATTTTTCCGGAATGTCGCGTCCCGTAGACTGCCGTCCAATAGAGATTTGGCATCAGGTTGTCCTGGCATGTGACTAACGCTCGGTTAGCTTCGTTGCTGATCGCGACAAAAAACGAGATCGTCCAGCTGATACAATTCCAGTCAGGTAGAATGGTACACGTGTGGGAAGCTCTTGTGGAACATTGATGTTGCTGTCTTCCACGGATTCTGTGCGGCAGAATCGTTTGATCACATTCCCTGATCCACAAAATATTTTCCCTTGTGGATAAAAGGACAATGTTGAATTACTTATCATTAGAATGTAATGGAAATTCCTAAAGTATTGCTCAATGCATATATCGCTTAAACTATTGGAAACTAGAGGAATTCTCGTTGTAATAATAATTGTAGTAATCATTATCATAGAATTTCTCACTCTAACTAAATAATTCAGTAAGTCTAAAAATACGAACTCAGCATGATCGCTTACGGGAAAACATCATCCGTGTCATCATGACACCTCATGAAACGTTCAATCGGCAAATGTCGAAAAAGCGGGTACATTGCGAGACAAAAATCGGTCACAGGATTCCCAATGGAATCCGTGTCCCAGGTCCCAATATCTTCTCTTTCAGTCCTATCCCGCGTAGAGTAGCAAAAGCAGCAGTCCTCATAGCTGTAGCTACGATCAAACAGGATTTATGTAATCGCGGTGGGGACGGGGTTTATTTACTTTCGCGACACTGCGCTGCTGGGGGAAAGAGAAGCGTCCGTGCAAAGGGCTAATATGAGGCAAGGGAAATAAGGCAAGTCATTGGGGTCGCGAGAGCAATGGTAAGAGCTCCTTGGCGGGGAAATATATACGTATGGTAAGAAGGAAACTGGTATTGGTATAATCCAGCGGCGCAGAACGAAAAGTATTGGCGAAGGGGATAAAGGCCTAAAGAAAGAGAGAGAGAGAGAGAGAGAAAGAGAAAGATAGGAATGACCCAGAACAGGATAGAGAAGAGGGAGCAACGGAGTAAGGTAATGTACATATACTATAGGGAGTACATGCTCTGGTAGGATTCGTCTACCCAACTCGTTGACGACCCGGGTTGAAACGGTTCGCATCGCGCGCGCAACCGTTCCTCCTCGGCACAGTCACTGGTGCTCCGGCTGCGTATATACACCAGAGGGGTCTTCTTACGCCACTGGGATCGATATCCCGGGAGGCCAAACAGTAAACAGCCGGTTGGTCAGGATACCGTCGACGTTGGAGAGGGGTGACGGTAGTGTTGGCGTAGGGTGGTTGCACCGCCACCACACGGCGTGAAGGCACCGCCATATACCCGCATCTATATAATCTCTCCTCTTTTCTCATTCTCTTTATTCGCAATCTCTCTCTTTCTGTCTCTCACTCTCATCCCTTCCTCTCTCACTTTCCCTCCTATGTACGAGTCGCCGTGACACGTCGCTCTCTAGCGAGCAAAAGGGCTTTTCAACCCCTGCTCTTGGATGCTTAAATCGTCGATAGATACGCCCTTCTTTGACAGCGGTTAGAACGCCGGTTGCGTTACCAATATGCGTTTATATATACAGCCGTGCTCAAAAGTATTAGGCACCCTGGAAATTCTCTATCCGGACGAAATATCATATATATGTCAGCGGAAAAAAAAAATCGTTAACCAATTTAACAAACGGAGCTTTGAAGCGGAGAAAAATTCTTTTTTGTTTTGTTTTCGTTTTCGGGATTTTTTTTTGCACCTGATAAATCATTTCGAAAATGGTTTTCTCACCGTTTGCGCACTTTGCTGAATTGCGTGCTGGTTTTTCAAAGAGAGTGATCTTAATGTTTGGTGATAAAATCTTTGAATGGGGTACCGTTAAATTGAGGTTCTTTTTTTTAAGTTTTAAAAATGTAAAAAAGAACCTACCTATAAAATATTGATATTTTTAAAAGCACATAAAACTATCATAATTGCTTTAAACTAAGCTAAAATGGCATTGCCAAATATGAAATAAAAAATTGCGTTGAAGTGCGTATCGTTGACATACATCGATGTTTTTTTGCGAACTGTCTACAGTCATATATCGCAAATATTTGTTACCAATCTCCGAATCAGTATTCCAGAAAATCATTCATTTTCATTGCTCAAATGAGCCAAAGGGATTTGACAAAGAAAAATAAAAAATAAATGAAAAATCATTAATTCGTTGTATCCCAACCATACGAATTTCAATGTCACGAATCAAATAATAGAAAATCTCTTTTGGTGGACCGCAAATCTGTACCCTAAGAACATTTCTTTTTTAAATAAAAATTAGAAAAATTTACCGTTTTTAAACTTTTGACGAAGACTGTATATAGTCGTTACGACGATACCAACTTCCCTTAGCGCTGACGGCACGAAGCGAAGTGAGGCAGTTGCGGCGGCAGAGGCGCACTGAAACGTCATTCCGAAGGTGAACAGGAGGCGGATAGGGGAACCGACAAAACGAGAAGCGCCCGCGCGCGGGCTGCGAAACAACTCACGGAAGAAGGGTAGCTTTTGTCGAAGTGGTCTCTTTCACTCTCCAGGCTATGTATGCGTCTAGCTTTTTTCTGGCACTGCACCCTCACTCTTTTTTCCCGGCGGAAGAACTCAGACGAGTAAGAGCAGCCTGCACTCCACGCCGCGGATTTCGCTAATGCGTCTCTCTTGGTGGTGGGATGTGTGTGCGTGAATGTTTTTCTCCAAATATACATTTATGTGCACAGCATCAATGGAAGATCAAGGAAACCTGGCGCGGTAGGGGAAGAGCTCAAGGCATTAAAAAAACGTATACTTCGCCGTGGGATTTTCAGATATTATAGTATAGCAAGTGGAAAATGAGATTGGCGAGTAAAAATTAATCGGAGAATTATCTAGTACTTAGTCAAAGTGGATTGAGGATTTTTACACAAGCTTTTATAAGGTGAAAGTTCATAATCATAGAAAATCATAATTTTTTTATTTCTCTATTTTTTTTTCACTGTTATCGTTATTGAAATACCTCAATAATCATATAAATCTTTATTGTGACAACCTCGAATTTAAATCTGAATAAATATATTTCGCCAAATAATAGATTTGTGGAAATTAAAAAAAAATTAACGAAATTTCGTTGCGTCGCAACGATGCAAACTTCAACGTCATACTAAATGATCGATAGGAGTAAAGTTAAAGTTTATTGGCATACAAAGTAACGGATCTCTTTTTCAACCGACCAAATTAATATTGGCCGGTGTTAACTTTGGACATTATTGAAACGCCCTCTAGATGTTTCGATTATGACCAAAGAATCATATTTTACGGGTCAGGGTTGCAGATTTATAGACAAGGATTCTGGATTCCTTTTTTATAAATCCGCAACTCTAATCTGTAAAGATTCTAAATGTTAATTGAAATACAATAATTCAAAAATTTTCGAAAACAAAAAATGTTTTCAATATTACTTAGTGAATTTGTATTCTAATTATACGTAGTGGTTTATAAGAACTATATACGTTGTTATCAAAATTTACGTTAAAAATTGAAGATTATATATATATATATATATATATATATTTTTTTTTGTACGAAGTTACAACGGATATGGTTTTATTAGGAACAGTGGTCTGAATAAAGCCCAGAAGACGCTTTTTTAAAAAAAGCGTCAACATTTCTGCACGGGTATAATCGTTATTAAAATACCTCAATAAATAGAAAAAAAAATATATCGCCAGATAATAGATTTAAGGAAATAAAAAAATGAGAAAATAAATTTCGTTGCGTCGCAACGATGCGAACTTCAAGTCCATGTAGCTCGTACACACGAACATTCAAGAGAGCGAAAGACCTGCATTCGATCGTGTATGGGAAAAGGGTCGTTGTATCAGAAAGAGAGATGAAAAGGTGACTGGCTAGTAGCAAGTTTCACTAGCAAAAGAGATGATTCAAAGAGTCGCATTGATAAAAGTGTACGTAGACCAAATACGAGGAGGGGGGGGGGGTAGCAGAGGAGAGTCAGAACTGACAGGACACACGAGGGTGAGCCGAGAGTCTGCAAAGTGGAGTAAACGATGAGAGCGATACGCGCGCTCGTACGCTTTTTGCGAAGGGAGAGACTCCTTGCGTTTGTACGCTGCAGAAAACGCGAAGGAAGGAAGGCCCCCCCGAAGCGAACGAAAAGCAAGAGCGAGTGGGTGACGGAGAGCGAATTGCTTACGATGAAACGAAGCGAGATGAGAACGCGGGGACGAGAGTGTGAGCAGTCCCGGAAATGTGGTAAAAGAGGGATAGGGAGATGCAAACGAATACAGAGAGAGAGAGAGAGAGAGAGAGAGAGAGAGAGAGAGAGAGATCGAAAGTTAGCTGAGAGGATGGAGGAGTAGAAATGGGAGGATTCGAAATCGGCATACGAAATAAATTGAGACGAGTTGGGTCCTGCAGCGAGCTGGGTGTCCCTGTTCCTTGTTACCATCCTTATGTACGTAGAAATGACGCTTGAACGTATACAGAGTATACCGCAATTGGAAATTATTCGGAAAATGACCCCCACCCGAGAGGAGGATGGAAGATGGAAGGTGGCTATAAAAAGTAATGGAGTTTTGAAAAATAATAGACATACCTCCTACGATTCGCTACGTACATGTACATATGTAGGTAAGGGCTACGAGTGTGTTGTGTTCGATGTTTTCGAACACAACACTGTTCGAAGTCGTACCCGGGTACCTGGTCATTGATCGAACGGTTAATTTGCTTTAGGAACAGATTTTGTTTCGGTTTGTTTGGGTTACTCAGGCGAAGCTCTGATTTTAGTTTGCTTCAGTCTCACACTATACGGCAGATTATGGGGTTGGAGTTTGCATCGGTGGAAGGCAACAATATTTTTTCTGACTTCTCATTATCATGTCGAAGTCAATTAGCTTCTAATTTTTGTGCCGCACGATATGAGAATTTAAAAAAAATCGCGTCAGTTTCGTTGTTCAAATTTGCCAAAGGAATTTTAGAAAAAAGAAGAAATATCATTTCTAAGTATTAAAATAGTAAAGCGAATTTAAATAGTAAAGCGAAATATTAACGAAAGTTAATATGTTAAGATTATATTAATAATTTCGTTAATATGTTAATATTAAAGAAAGTTAATATTTTTTTCATGGCTCAATTTTCTTTTTCGTGATGATTCCGAATGTGAAAATTCGTTGAAACGTTTTTTTTTCTTATCGTTGTTTACAAAAATACGACTTTGATTCGCAACGGAAATCTTTAGGATATTGATAAAAATAAAGAAATTGGAAATTATAAAATTAATTATCGTTGCATTCCAACGCAATTTTCATACCTTCATTTATGGATAAAACCGAGATTTCATTCAACATACAACGTGTGACGGTTACACAGCTTCACTGCGGTTTCTTCTATATCGCTGATCTCACTTCTGTCGAGAAATCTCTCCCGATCCACGAGTAAACACCGGCTACGCCACTGGCTGCACAAAGGGAATGCGGCTCTGCTCCAGTGCCGCTCAACTCGATCTTCGTCGTCACGTATTCCCCTCCCATCTCGTTTTCGTGGCTTTCCGGGAGACCCAACGTGCGATAATCGCTGCACGAGTCTTCCTACCATAAACGCCACCCGTGATTCGACGCTTTTGGGATCGCCGATTTCCCGTGTTTATTTCCCAATTATTTCGAATTTTGGAATTTTTTACGATACGATGATGAAGGTTTATTATGCCTTAGCTCGCTATTGGGAAAGAATAAAAATACAAAATAATATGAGAAAATAGAAAATAATAAAATAATTACAAAAATAAACTTACAAGACAAAGAATATAAACTAAAAATAATCCAAAATAAGGATAACGAAATAATAGTAAAAAATAAAAGTAACGGAAAAATCGATATAATAAAAAAAAAAACTAGAAATAAAACAAGGCCCGGAAGAAACAACCAACAGCACCACCCCTAGAGGAAAAATCCTCCTTAAACTATCGAAAATAAAGATAAAGAAAAAATAACAACAAAAATAAAAATAAGCTGGCATGAATAAATCCTTATGTTTTGGAGAGGGAGCCAGGGAGAACTAATGAGTACATCAATTTTCACAACTTTTCATGATTCGCGAAAATATAATCCGGTCCGTGATTTTCAAAACCCTGCCAGGGCCAGATTATCCAGGTTGCCAGGTTTTCTGTTTTTACTGAAAGTTGACAGTTGACCGTAATGTCCTTTGCTCGGTTGTTCTTTTTGGGGGCTAGAGATCGGGCGCTGTTGGCCGAGAGCTATGAGACCTTTGAACTTTATTCAACCTACAACCTTCTTCCGTCCACTTGATTCGCAGCCACCATCAGGCTGGCTTTCCCTCGGTGCTAGGTCCGCCTCTTATCCTTGTCCTCGCGTTCCCGGCGTTCGGGTGTATTCGTTACTCATCGTTGGTTTAAGGCCTTTATTCTTTACTCGCTCGCGCGTCATCACCAGCTGGTCCTTGCTACTGTGCCCTTGCCATATTATTTTCACAGTCTGGGCGTAATGTATCTGTAACTAATAGTGAATAGTCTCAAAGATGAAACGTATTGAGATATATTGAAATAATTGAAAAAAAAAATAAATTAATTAATTTAAAAAATATAGGTGGCTTTTTATGTTTATGCACTTTTAGTATTTATTCGATACGGGTGGATCGTTATGTTATATAGTAACAATTTTTTATCAGAAATTATTGTTTCATTCGGTTCCATTGTCAAAAATGCCTGTAAAAGGTATAAGGAAAATTCTCGTTCTGAACGATCTCTTCGTGTCAATTGTGGCGAACCACAATTTTTGTGGTTTTTTTTGTGGAATATTTAAAGTCTAAAAATTTTGTGATTTAAAATATTCTTCTTCGGATTTGGATTTTCGATTCCTAAGAGAGACGCAGAAAAATTATTGATTTTTTTTTCGTTCCGATTTCATGGGGAGAAAATTAAAAAAATTGGGAAGTAATAATTATCGTTGCATTTGAACGAGGCTGACTTTAATTTTGTTGGCCAAGGTCATTATTTCCGTCGTTTTGAAAAAAAGTACGCAAAGTCTTGACAAGCGATTAGTCTCGTAAGCAAAGCGAAAAACAGATTTTCTATGAACCTATGAACCTTTTAATTCGGAGTTAAACGGTTCTAAAAACTACCAAGTTAAAAGATTGATGAATAAATAAATATTCAAACTCCTAGAAACTCTGATCTTTATTAATAAATAAATATCAATTCATATTTATTGAGAATAAATACAATTTTGAAAAGTTTTGCCAAAATTCCGCGTCAACATATTTACGATAAATATTTATTTCGAATAATTAAAATTCTTAAAAATTCTAATAAACAGCTTGTTTTAAAATTGGTTTTTTCAATATTGAATCTTCCACGTTACTCCAAGCATTTGTCATATTTTCACACAATAACGCAGCAAATACTCCTTCCTCATTCTCCCATGGCTTTTTCCACATTCAAGCATTCGTGATCCTCACTTCGGGTTCTCCGATGATACGCGTCACTGTGAGAGTGTACTTACGTGCGGATATATCCACGCGCACCCACATAACAATAAAAAATATCCAGCCGGAAAATGCACGACTATCAAATGTTTTTTTTTATTCCCGCCAGTTTACTCGGACGGGATCATAAAAAAACTCGTACTTTCAACACCATTGTATATCGATGGATTTGTGACGCAAGGCTATTTTTCGCCAAGCCCCAGTTATCGAACAAAATCGATCTCCCGACGCGATACAACATCTAGGGGTTGATTCACGCCCCTTTGGACTTAGGATATTGCGCTTCAATCCGATCGATATGTATCGGTAGACCGAAGGATATTCCCACTGGAATTCCGTGCTCATTCGACCCTCCTATTCCATCCCTCTTTTCATTTGCTTGTCACGAAAAATGGTTATTTCGAGAAAAAAAATTACGCTTTAAACATTTTGGTTGACCAACGGAACATTGCGATGTTTGCAATGTTCGTGTACGATGAAAGTTCGATTTTTTTAAATTATCTAATTTTTTTGTGACGTTTTTCAACTACGGAAATGGATAAACCTTCTTACTTGATTTTCGCTTGAAGCTTCAAATAAAAACATTTGACTCAGCGAATAGAATACATTGTGTGATCACAGGTGATTACAAAGATAAAAGAGAGAAAAATGTGATAGGAATAGTGTAATTTCATACAATAAAGGGCCCAGATTTGAGTACTGACCTTGGAAAAAATGACTCATGAAAATTACATAGTTGGAATACAACGGACGTTATGTTTTCTCAAATGGCTCATGTTATTTGCTGGTTAAAGGTTAAAAACTATTTAAATATTTTACGAAATTATTATTAAATGTGTGTGTGTATTTTTTTTATTTTTTCGAAACGAACAATTATTTGTTTTTAATTTAGTCAATGGTTGAAGGTTCATGAATTTTCTTACATTTATTTCAAACATTTAAAAATAGTTAAATAACCGAACAGCACAGAGGATTCACTGTTGGTGTTCGTGGGTGCTGAAAACAGGGTTGGAGAGCAAGGTTTAAAAATAAACAAAGTAATTTAAAAAAATAAACCGGAACTTCCGTTATTAGCCAACTGTACAGACTTGAGTGCCATAATAATTTCAACTAAGAGGAAATACCCAAAAAATGGTATCCAAAAAATGGTACCAAAAAATGGTACCAAAAATGGTACCCAAAAATGGTACTAAAAAAATTGTACCAAAAAATGGTACCAAAAAAAATGGTACCCAAAAAAATGGTACTCAAAAAAATGGTACCCAAAAAAATGGTACCCAAAAAATGGTACCCAAAAAATTGCCAGGAACAATACTTTCAACATATTCACTTGGACAATGCGTTTTAAATATATTTCGTCATTGTCCACGTCGCTATTTAGAATCAAGCTTTTCTCACTGTGTGTACAAAAGAGTGAAGTGTGATTCCGTGTTACGGTACAATCTGGGTCCAATAGGCTAAGAGTACGTGGATATCCGGAGTACAAATGGCAAGGGTGGTGCGTGGTGAAGTATCGAGAAAAGGGGCGTCGGAGTGCTTTGGTTTCTGGGATCATCGATGTTCTGAGCGCGTTTGACCAGAGAGTGAGAGAAACTCTCTCAAGTGTAAACACTGTTGCACGATAGCCAAAAGATTCTCCCGCTGGCTTATTCGTCGTCTTCTTCATCTTCTTTGTCCACCGTTCCTCTCGATCTCTCGTTGTCCTCGTTGCACGCTCGTTTTACACTCTTCTTTTTTTTTTTGGTCTCCTGCTCTCGTCCCATACAATCCGCATCTTTCGGTTCCGAGTGCCTTCGGCTGGTTCTCTCCTAACTGCCCCTACTTTCAAACCACTCGAGGCAATAATTCACGGTCATTTCGCGTGCCTTCGCAGGCACTAGCAACGCGGGACTCGTTTTCGATCCACTTCCATCTATCTCTGTCTTTCTCCTTTTCCTA
>JAPYZJ010003831.1:0-16722 GCA_030522765.1 Ophioninae sp. B BG-2022a | reverse complement strand
ACTCAACAAAATAAGTGGAAAAGCGAGCTGCAGAAGAAAAAAAAAAAAAAAAAAACAACAACAACATCGAAAAATGAAAACGAATAACGAATGAAATAAATGAACGAAAGAAAAACAAGAAGGACGAAAACAAAAAGACTTTTTTTTTTCTCCGTAGGTCGTATCGAAAACAAAGGCCATTATGTTGCTGTCCGAGGCTTGGTTCGAGGCTATTTTAGCTACGCTTTTCGCAATACTCGTACTAGCAACGAGTTATCGTCCACCTTGGTGGTTCTGGAGCGGAAGTTTGCACCAGCCCGACAGTGAGTTTAAGACACACCGTTATATATATATATTTATATAAATATAAATGTATATACAGGGTGACCGAAAATTCGACCTATTTCTTTGAAGGAGTTATAGTAGAGGTTATTTGCAACAAAAAATGTCCCATCAATTGGGCATCGAAAATTGATGGTTATTCAGATATTGATGTTTTTGTTTTCTGAAGAATTTCTTGACTTTCTGCCTAAAATAAAAAATTATGAAAAAAATACGCTATTATAAACAACGATTTGATACTTTTCTGAGAGAACAAGAGTTAGCGATCATTTAAAAATAAATTTTGCATCCAAATTTTACATAATCTGAAAATTAAAAAGCCAATTTTCGACCTTCAGTTGATGGGACATTTTTTGTTGCTAATGACCTCTACTATAATCCCTTTAAAGGAATAGGTCGAATTTTCGGTCACCCTGTATATATACATACACTCACTCACTCACACTTACGCACAGGCTTATATATATATACATCGTAAATATATAATGAACGGAGAAGACTTCACGTATGCAAATTAATCGAACAATAAATCCTTCATCTTGAACGACGATAAGCTCTTCAATCTGATCGCTCTTTTCTTGTCTGTCGAATGTATCTTTTCTTCTTTTTATTGTTGTTTATCTACTGATTGATAAAGACGTGTAGGATTGGATTGATTTGACGCTCGATGTCAACGTCAAGCCTCATATCAGTTTCTTTTCTTCTTCGAATGATTCTTCGAGCTTTCGAAAATACGAGAAGTATCCTGAACGTTTTTTTCGTTTCTTTTGTTTTTGCTTTTGTTCCAAAATTTTGAGAACTTCCAAACAGGAGTCCGCGAAGGTTTTCTCAAATAGGATGATTTTAAAAAAATATTTTTTTTTAAGATTTTTATAGTAGACGATTTTGGGATTTTCCCAACGTCGAGGATTTTCTAAAATCGTGGGAAGAGGGAAACGAGATTTTTTTTATGTGGATTCTCGATGAGGTTGAACCACGAGTGAACTTTGCACCCTGATGACAGGTTTCCCAAGTTTGCTTTATCCGCTGTTCCCCCATTTTTCTCGTACTCCTCTCGATCTTCTTTCATTCCTGACCGCTCTTTTTTTTTTCTTGATCGGTACTTATCGCTCTCGCATGAAAGACGAATGTCTGAAGGCTAACCTTATCGAGTTGTCACGACGAGAAGAAGCCTCGGCATTGGGAAATTCGTTGATAGCATCATCTCGCGCTCCTCGAGGGCGCCGATTTATAATGCAGAAAAACGATACGTGCCGAGCGATATCGGAAATGAGAGGAAAACAAAAATTGTAAGCATATTGTTTTTTTGCGTGTGCAACGAGTTTGACCTTTTTTTTATCGAGTTGTGCAGTTGAAAACGCGAATGTCAAACATTTTTTTCGGTCGAACAAATCCAAACGAACGCGATCATTTTTTTAATTATTTCATTACTTAACAAATTCAAAGACTCGCGTACATTATTCTCTTTGCATATTTTTTCTGGAATTATTAAAAAAAAACGATCGAGGTCGTTAATTTGCATTTTTTTTTTCGAAAAAGCATAATTTATTTGCATACCTACAGTTACGTCGAACAAACCCTCCAAGTCTCGTCTTGATCGCTTAATCAGTATTTTCAAAAGAAAATCGTAGAAAAGTTCTTAATTCAATCAGCAAAAAATTATTTAACATTAATTTCTTTCGTATTCTTTCGCAAGCGTGAGAAAGGGAAAGTCTGACAAGGGAAAGCCAACGATATTTCACGTCATACAAATTCGAACAAGGGCCTCGGTTATTCTATTTTTAATTAATTATTATTGGTCTTTTAATTTATTGTTTATTGATTTATTTGTGTAAAGAATGATACATAATTCTTAATTTCACTATTTGCTTTTTCACACGTCGAAAAAAAATCTTATATAAACCCAAACTGAAGCACGAATTACTTTTTTGTTTATTATTTATGAATTTATTCAGAAGTTTTTCGACATTTTTTCAAAATTGTTTTTTTTTTAACGTAAGCAAAGATAAATATTCTGTTGAAAATTTATAATCTTTGATGCATCTACACGCCCGAGATTCACGATGAAGAATAATGTTTGCCAAGGCTTCGATCTACCTGACATCTCAAAGGCATTCATGAACAAAAAAAAATGATATACGAATATATATTTCCCCGATGCATGAACCTGCGATAAGAGAAGAAAAAAAAATGATGCTCCGATCTTGACTGATAAGAAACCATTGCACTCTTATTTCCTGTGTACCATATGCGTACAACATATAAATGTCAAGTGTAAACATATCGACTCATCGAGTCGATCTCGCCGAGCAATTTTATCTCGTCGGGCCACTCACCTCGATTTCTATGATCACTGAGAATAAACACGCACGTGACAGTATCATCGCGCCTCGAAGATATCCTTCGATTCTCGAAAGATGTAAAATAGTGTTGTAAAATAAATAAAATAGTCGTAAAGTCGCGCATTAACATGCATTATTTTGCAACGGGTAGAAAAACTTACAGATTTCGAGCGAAACTAGTGGTTGTCAGTTTTCAGATACATTTTGCATAATAAAAAAATTTTTTTTTTTTATAAATATTTATATATAATATTATTTTATATATTTTATTTTATTTTTCGACTCTCGTCGACTCCCATGTTTTTTGGAATAATGGTAATTGCCTAGTTCCCTTAAAGGACTTCTAAACGAAAACAATAAAAAATGTCCTACTTAATTCTTCTTTCATTTCCCTTTTTCATTTTTCTTATATGGTAATTTTTTTCTGAACCAAAAAACGTTGTTCAATCGAGCTACTTTTTGAAAAATTCGTTTCTATCGTTTTTTTGTTATCTTCAATCATTTTTACAACCACGTGAAGATTTTGAGATTTATTTGAAATTTTCGTGCTCTCGTAGATTTTTATATATCTTTTTGGAATATAGTTGTAGATTTTTATATATTTTTATGAGATTTAGTAGTAGCAATATTTCTTAAACGACTTGTAAAATATAACTCTCCAAAGTTTCTCGGTTACAGTTGTGTCTCCTAATTTGTTTTCGTACAATTATTATTATTATTCTTTTAAATCGTAGGTAAGGGGATGGTCATTCTTTCTCGAAGAATGTCCATTTCTCTTCATCTTTCAATTCTCTCCACATGGTTATTCGACTTTTTGAAAAGTAGTCCAGTTTTTGAAAATTGTCTGTAGCTTGAAAATTTCGAAACTACGGGTATTAAAGGAAGAAAGAAAAATTCGTTTGAAAAAAATATTTTTAAGTTGGAGTTTGATTTTTTTTTTTGAAATATTGTGATTACGACGAGGCTTGGTTGAAACAAAAAAAAGGAGCACAATGTGTCAATAATTTGTAATATGTATTCCCACTCCAAAAATTCCAAACTCGAAAGTAATAAAGTACTTGCATGTTATCTATCGTGCTGATGTGACGTCAATGGAAATTTCAAGCTCGAAAATTAAGGCTATCGAGGTTTACAGTTAACGAAGAAAATTTCGAAAAACACTTTTGAAGATAAACATTGAGAAGTAACGAATGAAACCGCCCGGTTTTTTTCCCCAAAGAGTTTTTATTTAAATGTCTCGAATTCTTGGATGTTCGCCTTACGTTCCTTCCGTTATTTTACCGTTGATTTCTTGGAGCTCCAGAACTGCGCAGTACCACTCGAAAGTGTGTTTAATTTTCATAAAAAATATTTTGGGCTCGTTATCCTTGCTCATCGAGGACTCTCCTCGAATTATTTTTCGTTTTCCAATGGACCACCTAATCTCTCTCGCATTTCTTCTTTCCCGGCATTCGAAGTATTTTCGATTAGGTGAATAAAAAAAAAACGTCATCGTATCAAAAATTCTCGCCAATTTTATCGCTGTTTCATATACTTCTTTTATTATCATCCCGACGATAAATTCAGGGGTTCTGTCATTCCGATACAAATCGTGCTGCGAAAATAAAATTAAATACAAAAAACAAAACATTATTGGGGAATTCTCACGCAATAAAGTTGGGATTATTTTCAAATGGAATATTATCGCTCGCGAAGAAAATTCTTTCGAAATGCAGTTCGATCTTTCGGTGAAGCTATTCGAATCCGAACAAGAGCTCGTGGCGAATGATACGATTTTCACGAAAAAAAAAAACGAAAACAAAAAAATTGTTGTAGAAAAAGCAATTATTATAATGAACAATGAACAATACGAGGATATGTTCTATGATCGAAATGAGTGTGTCTTCGCGTTAAATTGAGAAGGATACACAATCCGGTTTCGTAACGGTATACTTATCGATGCCTAGGCGTTCCTGCATTTATTCTCGATCTTTTTTTTTTTCATTTCATTTTTCTCTTCGCTCTTTCTTACGCACTCTTCCATGTGGATGTTCTCTGGACCCACGCGTCTACAAAATATCATGAAACATTCGAGGCGAAAAAAAAAAAAATAAAAAATAAAAGGCAAAAAAGCCAATTGAACTTTCGTTATATCGGGAGGATGAGAAACGAGAGAAAGGAATGAAAAAAAAAAAGAGGAAAAACATCATTCACAATTTCGGAGGGGATAATTGTATTGACTATCTGGTTTTGCGAGTCAAGTTCAACGCCAAGGATCAAGGTCGTGAATATTCCGGCAAATATCTTTATCTCCTTTTATCAATTGAGAAACGGATTTATTTTTACGGATTAGTCGTTTTTTCATTATGTGATTTTTCATTTGTAAATCGATGCCTACAATGTTGATATTTTTTATACGAGCGCACTCATTCGGATCTCATTGAACTCTTCGTATTCGGGTACAAAGAAATCGTTTTCTCGAATTTGCGGGTAACTTTGGGTATACGTTACTTTTATCAGTTAAATAATTTTTTTTAATTGTATCGATTTTTTTCGAAATTATATCGATTTTTTCGAAAATTCAAATGATTCGAATAATCAATTATCACAAGAATTGTATCGATTATAATTTTCAATTTTTTTTTAACATCCGTGTCAATTAAAATAATCATAAATGTCGAGAAAAAAAATTATACGAATTTTCGAAAAATCGATCTCTGATAATGACCTCGATCGACGAATCCCAATCGTGCGATCGAACGAGTAGAGATACGTGAGATTGAATTTTTTGATTCCCAAGAATTTCTCGAATCATGATATTCGCAGTATTTTGCTGGTCGGATCGAACTTTCTGGCTATTGCGACTCGACGAAATTTGTGTGCGTTTTTTTCTCTTACAAACAAAAAGTAGGGTAATTCCGGGTGTGACGAAACGCCCGTGCGCGGAGAGAACAAAGTTGAATGAACCTTGGGCGAATCGAATGGCATCCAATTCCTTTTCCAGGACCTTCTCCGCGTTTCCATACTCAAACGGCCAAATGAGCAGACAAACAAATCTGAAGGCGTTTCACCTGTCGCCAATGACTGTACCTTGTAGCATCAGATCTTTCGTTTTTTTTTCTTTTTTCTTTCGCGATAAAAAAACAACTAAAAAAAACCACTGCCTTCGAAAAAGGGTTGCCAAAAAAAGTAATTATTCGAAATATTTGTTGGGAATGGTCGAAAGGATCATCCCGAAGGGTCAACGCCCTCTCTGCTCTCGAGACTCCGTTACCGTATTCGATAATTCACTCTTCTCTCATTTACATACATACAAGGTGGCACGATACCTCGCGTCCAAAAAGAACATCCGAATCGCACCCTTAAAACAACAATATACAACTTTCTACACTTTAGGCTCAATTTTCCAATCCCCATACTTTCCAAGCTACTCCACACGATCAAACTTCTCATAAATCTGTCGCGTTTTCGAAAAAAAAAAATGTATGACTCCGCAAAAAGAACAGTCAAATTTGTGTTTGAGGAACGAAACTAAAGCTGGCCGGGTTGTTTTCAAAGATCTTATCACTAAATGGTAAGATCAATATTTTTCAAAGCCCACCACGCGATTTTTCAAGTTCACGAAAATCGTCGAAAAATCAGTATTTCCGAAATTACGTAAAGACTACAAAAAAAAAAACGGGAAAATAAAAATTAAAAAATTAAAAAGAAGTTAACTGCTTAAAGCTATAATAGGATCAGTGACGTTGGATCACAATTTTCATTATTCGAAAGCTCTATGCTGGCTCCGCCACACTTCAATACCGACCACCCTCGAACAAACCCAAACAAACCCAAACAAACACTCTCCCCCTTCCCCCTAGAATTAAGTCATGAGAATTGGCAAAATTTTGAGGCCCCCGCTAGGTCCGTATTAAAATGTCGATTAGCGTTAAGCCCGGCCATCGTCAAGCATCGAGGGAATCAACCAAAACATCAACGAGGACCAAGCGGCCAAGACCTTTTTCGTATCACGCCTGCTGTCGTTAGGAAAGACTTCGACCTCGTAGAGATGCCGAACCAGCCAACGGCTCACGCCCACCAGTCTCTGCCACGCCATACGGCGTGGGATCGGCGTTTTCGTCGTCAGAGCCATATTCGAGCGCGAGAGAGAAAGAGAAAGAGACAGAGAGAGAGAAAGAGAGGGGGATAGAGCCATCGCGCGTGTCACGGAGCCCTCACTGTCACGCTGCTGCCATCCAACGGGGCGCTCGGAAAGTCCCAAGCATCAAGCGAGGTCCCACTCAGTCCCACCAGTTAAACGCATGACGAGCACGCCTCTGTCCACTTCAAAATTTTAAAACCACTTTTCTCTTAACCGGCCGAACCAATTGGTATGAAATTTGTTGTGTGCATTCAAGACGATGGCACAGAGGGTTTCCTGCTCGCTATTTTGGATAAAAATGTTTCAACCTATTTTTACATTCAGTAATATCGTGAGTTAAAATTCGAGATCGTTGTTCGAGCATGGCGTGCACTTTCCCCTACTTTCACCGTAATCAAAATTGTTAGATCGCGTAAAAATTAGCGGATTCAACCGCTCGAGTAATCCGACCCCGCATCCCCGCCAAGCTCCATATCTCGCCTGAGTGCCTCGTCCGCCGATTCGTCAGGACACGCGTGCTCGTCGCACGCGCGAGCACCGAGCTGGCCGACGCGTGACGAAGAAACAGACCCTTGCTACGAATCCGTAGCAAGGCCGCTCGTATTAAGAGCCATACAATTTTAGCATTGAGCTCGAAATATCATTACGGACTTTGAGAAATTATTTTTCCTCTGTGACCTCCCCCCCCTCCCCCCCGGCAAGTTCTATCCCGTACTGTGCCATCTGAATCTGTTAAGTGACCCCTTACTCCTCCGCCCTTCAGCTGATACCCAATTGAATAAATAAATTTTTCATTTTTGTTATTATCGAAATTTATCTATTTTTCGAGATTTCGATTTTTGTCTGTCTATCATGCGACCCCTTACTCCTTCGCCCTTGAGCTGACGCCCAATTAAATAAATAAATTATTCATTTTTGTTACTATTGTAATTTATCTATTTTTCGAGCTTTCCCCTCCCCTATTTTGTTCATTTGGTGCCCCTTGCGCTTTGGCTCTCCGGATTTATTGTCACTTTCGCGTGGTCGAGTGCTTCCCCCCCCCCTCTTGTAAATATGTATTTTTTTATTTATCAAAGATTGTCAATTTTTAAATTATTATTTTAGCGCTGTTTTCGTTTTTTCTTTATTATTATCTTTCTGGCCACCCTTTCCTAAATGGCAATGACGCCGCACATACGGGTATTTTGACGATCTACGCGGCAAAAATTATTTTATGTTTTCATTCTTTTCTAAAGCATATAACTTAAAATAAAAAAATATTTTTTGTGATTTATAAAGTTTTATTACTAAATATTCACTATATATATAATATTTTTCAGAAAAATGTAAAAAAAAAATCAGTTAAGATTGCTTTTCATTAAAGATAAATATTTTTGGCCGCGTAGATTAGCAAAATACCCGTATGTGCGCCGGGTACGTCACAATGTATAATATTCGGTAATAGCAATTTTGTCGTTCTCTCTCGCACTCTCGTTCGTCTCTCCCGAAAATCCTATTACATATTCGTTTGATGTCACGCAAACGGGATACGATGTTTGCCCTCTTGGCTCGATCCTCTTTTATCGTTCTTTCTTTCCGATTCTCATCCTTCTGCTTCGTTCTTCGTCTCTTTATTCTTCTATCATTACGACCGTCGGATTGTAAAGAATGACCGCGAGGAGGTAACGAATTCGTAAATTCACATAAGCTCGCTACGATTATCGTTGGATTATGCGGGATTAACATTGAGAGAGCCTGAAAAATTTGCATAAATTGGCGAATTCATATGTGCCGTCTGAGTGGAGCGTACAGGGGGGGGGCTTTTTATAGATGGGGCACGATGCGTCCCGGAGATATAACGTCGAAAAGAAAAAAAAAAAATTGGAATCCTCGGATCGGTGTCCTCTCGAAAATCGTCGAGAATCCTTTCGGTTGCTTTCTTCCATCAACGTGTATCATTCTCCTCGACCAAATTGGCTCAATGTCACTTACAAAAAATGCGATAATTTACGAGATGAAGAAACGATAGTTTTTTATAAATTTTATTCGATTGTTTCTCTAGGGAATTATCGTAAATCGATTTTTACTCGCGAGCAAGCAATCGATTACGTTTTCGATCGAAAATTGTTATTTCATAATGTGGAATTTTTATTTTATTGCGAGATTGAATTTTTATTTGATATGATCGAGTGGGGGAAAAGAGGGGAGAGGGTGCTTGCGATCAACGACGAGCCTCTTGTGATTCATTTTATTCGACGATAAATCTTATTTTTAATTATTTTTTCTTTCGTTTCTTTTATCCTTCTAATCTACCGTTATCGGTAGGGGCGTGTCGAAATCACAAAATTCAGCATTACACCGGAATATCGCGGTTTAGGGCATTGCATCATGATCGTAATAGGCACGAAATTTCCTAACTCTGGGACGTCTAGTAACTCTCAAATATACGATTAAGCTTCTGCTTGATTAAAAATTTTTATTTTTTGAACAGCGATAAAAAAAAGTGACTTTTTATCGATCGAATATCGTCATCCACCCTTTTACACTTATTAACAAATTTTAGAGTGAATACGTTGTTCACTTTTATTGATTTGATTTATTGAATTATTTATTATTATTTAGTTAATTGGAACCGTTATTATTAGTTAATTGCAAGTGTAAGTTTTTATTTAACCGACTATTAGTGTCAGGAAAAGTTTCCATTCTCTGTTAAATAATTGTCACAATTATAACTAATTGTCTTTCAAAATTCTACTTTTTTTTCAACATTTCTTTGCTTTCTGTTCTTTTCAAAATAATTTCCTGTCTCTTTTTGTTTTTTTTTTTCGTTTTTCCTCGTCGTACGCATTTGTGGAATACTTTCAATCGGTCTCGCATACAAGGGCTTATATTAATTGAAGAAGAAAACACTCGTTTGATTATTTTCCATCTCTCAAAGGGTACTCTCCGAAAAAAATTTTCAGCCTCGGGCAAAAACAGAGCAAAGAATGGTTACCAGACGGTGCAAAATGTGCCCGGACCTTTGGCACTTCCGGTCCTTGGTACTCGATGGATCTTCTCGTGGTTCGGCTATTATCAAATGAATAAAATCCATGACGCTTACAAAGGTAAGGAGACATGCATCTTTTGAGGCTCCGTTTTTCTTTTTAACCGTTTTGCCTCGTTATTTCAACATTTTATAGAAAACTAAATCAAATTTCAATAATAAGAAAATTAAAAAAAAAATTTTCAGCGTCACGTGTGTGCCAGTGAAAATTAAATTTTCGAAATCTGTCATTTCTGCGATTGTCGTATTACTGGACGGAACGTCGGGCAAAAAATTAGTAAAAAATGGTCGAACCGTGGATTTAGAATGCTGGATCATGTCGTCATTTTTCGCTTTACAAATAGCTAATTTAATACAAATTTAACAACTTTATATCTGATTATCACTATCAATATTAATTTTACAATTTAAATAATAATTAAAGCAAAATTCGAGAATATTGGAATATGCTTGAATGAAATTTTGTAAGTGACTGTACATCTGTTCAAACGGTCGAACAAAAAAATTCTCAATTTTTGAAGTCCAATGAATACATCCGTATGATCTTATTATTATCAATAATAATCCAAAAACTCATTACGTATTGAGTTTTCCAATGGGTGCTGATGAATTCTTCGTTAAAAAAAAATCTTTTACTATTTCATAAATTGACTTTGCTAAATTCACACGTTTATAACTAATAAATTAATTAGTGAAAAATAAAAAACAATTAACGTATTATAATTGTACGAAGATCTATCACACCTCAAATTTTTAAGAATTTCAGCGATTTGTCAGCATCCATCCAGTAATACCTCAATATCTTACTCACCCCTATTTCTTCCTTAAAAAATATAAACAATTTTTTTTTACAAACAAAAAAACAAAAAAAAAGAAACAACGAAAGCTCAAACGTACGAGCTCGTTTAGGATAAAAATCAAAGCAAACAAACAAGAACCAAAAATTAATGATACACGAGGCGAAGAAATTAATAGACCAACTGATCGATCGGCCCGGTCGCTAATCCCTGATTTAAGAGTAGACCTGAACCGTCGCTACGGGCCACTGTGCAAGGAGGAAGCCCTCTGGAATTGGCCGGTT
This sequence comes from Ophioninae sp. B BG-2022a, assembly GCA_030522765.1. Taxonomy (NCBI): domain Eukaryota; kingdom Metazoa; phylum Arthropoda; class Insecta; order Hymenoptera; family Ichneumonidae; species Ophioninae sp. B BG-2022a. The sequence continues at coordinate 5,830 of JAPYZJ010003831.1, read as the reverse complement.
ATCTCGGTATTCTCGCGTGAAGACATCGAGGCTGTACTTAGACGAGGCTCGAGGTATCCTCTTCGTCCGCCACAGGAAATCATATCGCAATATCGTCAGACCCGACAGGATCGTTACACCAACCTTGGTCTCGTAAACGAGTGAGTCTTGGTTATATTCTTAACTCATCGCGTAACACACACCCACACATATGTATCATCAAGTCTATGTAAGATATTATGCAAAAAGGTCTAGTTTAAGGTCTCCGAGCCGAATTTCTCTCGGCGGTTAGAGAGAATTTATAATTAGTCGTATATATTACATATACAAATCGAGAAGTATATATGGGACATTCGAGGACACATCGACCGGTCCTGCGTGTGATACATTCACATTATTTGTGAATGTCCTTCGCAAATTAACGACGACTTTTTTTTTGGGTCCTATAATGGACATGGTTTTATTACATTTGACTAATTGTCAAATGTAACTAATTACTGTTGAGTTGCAATCCTGGCAAAGTACGATCGGTGACCGCGTGGTCGGTCTTGCCGAGTTTCAATGAATGACTTTCTTCGATGTGAAATTATTGATTAATCCTTCGTTGCTCCTGAAGCAACTTGAATTCAAGAGGAACAATCGCAGCGTGGCCGGAAATTACAGATCGAAGGTAAATTTTCATTATTGCGATCATTAGAAATTGTGGTCGAATTTAAAAACCGTTTTTTTATCGCGGCTTAATTTTTTAAAATGGTGTACACGATCCAATTAATATCTGATTAATGGATTCACTTGAAATTCGGTACACTTGATCAGGATAATCGTAGTTTCGTTTTGGAAAAAACTCGTCGAACTAAAGTTTTGAATTTTATTTTGATGAAAACTTGCAAAAATACGGAGTGGAATTTTTTTGCGTTTTTTTTCGATTTTTTTTATCGACATCGAAAAGAAAGTCGACTATTTTTTACCGATTTTTTAATCGTATTCGAACAGAAAGCCGATATTTTGTTTTCGATTTCGATAGAGAAAATAATCTTTTCTTTTCAATATCGATCATTCTAATTTGATTTTTTTTTCGATCCGCAATTGAATTGAAACTCAATAGAAAAATATCGGTTAAGTTTTAGTCAATATCACGTAGTTTGAAAAACTGGTTTCTTTGTGTTTCAGATTAACCGGGTGGGTAAAATCAAGTGCACAGTTGAGTATCTGACATTCAGGGGTCCTTCATGAGATTTTTTATAACTGCTATAATCCTGAGTATTTTTCATAGAATTTGCCACACCACTTTGTTAATGTATGTGCGAATAAATATGCAAACAATTTTTCCTCTACCTTGCCTACTCGACGAAAATCAATTTTTTAAAAATAACCTCATTTTTATCGGACAATAGCCTCAGCCTCTGATAAAGAATTAACGAACGACAGAACTTGCCTTTTTTTGGGTACTGAATATAATTTCACACAATTTTCCTATTTAGAATTTCGAAAAACAATCGATAAAACGAACATAAATAAGACGAATAAAGAATCAAAAAAATCAAACGGACGATCATCGCTCCTTGGAGTATACATTATAAATTATCGATTATTTTTAATTAACAAAAAAAGCTCAATTATTAGCAGAATCTTTCAATTGAAAAACCTTTAGAATTTAGGAATAAAAAAATAAGCTGTCGAGACGACTCAGACTCGATGAATTTTATATGTGAAATAGCCCATACATGAGATATCTGATGCAGGTGGTTCATCATCTATATCCGTTGGCCTAGACGCGCTGTCAAGGTTTTCGCAGCAAAACCTCGCAACGAAAAATTAGTAGGCTTCGATGACGTATCAAGGACAACATCCTTCTATCCTCGATCCCACATGCACGTGAACCATTGTGACGTGAATTCACATTGGGTCCATCAAACACTTGTTCATCGCTTCTCTTCTTCTCCTCTTCCTCCCCCTTCGTACGCCTCTATCAACGTACTAAATATACCAGCTTGGCGTTCTCTCACATCGATTACAAATATCTCGTCTGATTTATACGATAAAGTGTGTCCCATCGTGTAAATCGTTGAGCAGTGGGGATTTCCAGTTGTCTATCTGAATTATCGCCTATGGCGTTTAAAGGCGAATCGCGCTTGCAAAATTTTATCGAAAATAGCCAAGCAGCGATCTGGTCTGCGTTGATGATTCGAGGGAAAGATTTCGTCGAAAATAGCCGAGTGTTCCAGGTTTTTTTTTTCAGGGTCACACCTACCATAAAAGTCATTTCTTCAACGCGATCTTTTAAACATTTTTTTTTATTTAGATTTCTTCTTCTTCTTTTTCTTCTTCGTCTTTTTTCACTATTTAATGTCCTTCTGGTATTTTCGCTCATTGTTGCCAACGCGTGGTTTTGCTCTACGAGCGCGTACATTTTTCTCGAGATCTTGTCGCGAAGATTGTCCGATGAGGGCAGTAAATTTGTGCCAGTAGATCGAAGAATGTCTACAACCATCTTTTTTTTTTCTTCTTCTTCTTCTACTTGTCTCTTTTTTTTCATCATTCCGTTTCTTCGCCTATAATGGAACGAAATGGTCCTCGTAGTTTGCTATTTTTTCCTTGATTATTCACGGACCTCTCGGGGCTGAATTATGTCACACACGGTTGATGACTGTACTTACGGTAGATACATGGATGATGTATACTTAATTGGTGACAATTGATTTATAACGATTCTCGGTCGAGTAGCACGATCTATTAATTTATCATCCCCGAAATATAACTCCCTCGACAATACTCTGATATACTAACAATTTTTGTCGTTTTTTTTTTCTTCATCCATTTGTCGTCATCAAAAAGTCACTTTTCCCACAAATAGTAGCTAGAGTATCACTAGGAAACGAAAAATTTACTGTATTCAGGGGGTTCTGAAAACCAACGTTAATATTGCAGGTTCTGACAGTTCCTCGTCATCATTCGGAATAACCAAATTTTACCTCAGTAAAAGTGTCATAATTTTCTAAAAACTCGGACATTTTTTTTCAACCGTGAAAACTTCTGACTTATAACCACGATCTTTTAGTAATATTTGTTTTTTTTTAAAACTGAACCGAAAAGTATTCATGTTTGTAGTTGTGATTTGTGAAATTTTGCTTTGGTGTTAAAGATTTTTAGAAGTTTGAAGGTAGTGTGAATATCTCGAAAAATATGACATTTTTACTGAGGTCATATTTAGTCATGTTGAATCACCATCAGCTGGCTCGTCAGCACCAGCAATATTATCCTTAGTTTTTGGGACACCCTATATGCATATACGTATACATACACACGTATAGAAAAATAAATATAAATTTTTATAAATTTGTAAATAAATTTTTATAAATTTTATAAATTTTTATAAATTTGTAAATAAATTTTTATAAATTTTATAAATTTTTATAAATTTGTAAATAAATTGTATAAATTTATAAATAAATTTTATAAATTTTATCTACAGCAGTTATATATTATTTAGTGATAAAGCTGTAAAAATTAATAATTATTGTTTTACATTTCAATATAATAATATATTTTGCAAAAATAGTTTTAAAAAATTCTTAAGTGTTATTTGCGTCTTTCTCTACAACATTCTCGCTTTTTCAAATCTCGATAATCGCGAAGAAACTTTTCAGCTCTTAATACGAATAATTTATTGAATAATTTTTAATTGATTTGGTCGATTAAATTAATTGTTTAATCGATGAAATTCTGGTTTCCAAGGGCTGTTCCAACTCGAAGCTGATTTTTGAAAAGTCCAATTTTTATTTTTCCAAACAAGTCAGCGATCGATGTACGATTTTTTGTTTTTTATTTAAAGAGAAATACAAAGAAAAAAAATAATATGACAACGGGTATACATTTGTGTTTCAAGGCAGGGTGAAACGTGGCAAAAACTACGCACCGCTCTGACACCCGAACTGATGGGTGCGAATACCGTGCTCGGATTCTTTCCCGCTCTCAATCAAGTATCGGACGACTTCATCAACCTGATTCGAGTTCGAAGATCCGGCGATGACGTGACGGGATTCGAGGAAATTGCTTACAGAATGGGCCTCGAGAGTGAGTTTTTTGTAATTCTCGTCGTTGATCTCCCTCCTTGTTGTACCCGGTCTCATCATGTTTCTTTCATCACTCGACCTGTCATCGAATCTCTGCCGTTTTGGCGTTTGGGTCGTCTGTTGGTTTCTTTTTTTTTTTTTTTTTTTTTTTTTTCATCGTCTTGCTTCTTTTACTTATTCATTTTGTTTGGCACTTTTTATTTGTTTACTCTCAATTTTTTAAATTTCTGTTGCGATTTTATTTGTTTTGAGCCATTAAGGGGTAACGCTCGTCCAGAGAAACGGAAGTTTGGCTAATTAGTGAAATTTTGTGCAATTGGGAAAAAATTGAAATATGCGGTTATTTTGTAATTTATTTTATTTTTCACTCCAAAATGTCGACGATGGAATATTTCTGAACATGATTCTTGGGGGGGTTTTTTTTCACGATGTGCACAGTCAGAGTAACTAATAGAGAATTTTTGAAATATTTAGCTTACGCAGAATAAATATAAACAAAATATATTTTGTTGAAACGAAAAACGAAAATGTTTATTAGAAGAATTTTTTTTATGCTGAATGAATGAGGTTTGTTCGAGTTACGCAGAAATCAAATTTGAAAAAAACGTTTTTACCCCTTTTCGAGTACATTACTGATAAACGGCCAAAGAAAAAATAGATGATTTTCATAAATCTTTGCAAGCATGAAAGAAATGATAAAAAAAGGCCTGTTCTTTTTATAAAATTAAAATATCAAAAATAATGTTGACTTTGAGAAAATTTCAGCGAGATTTATTACGTAATATTACGAATAATTTAATATGACTGTGTGTAATAATAGTTACGAGATTGAGTGAAGATTTATGGAAATTCGTAAAAATCTTAAAATATTTATTAAAAAAAAAAGAAATTTCAGACTTTCGTTTCATGTATTGAGACAATTAGTGAAAAATCAGTGTAGGTATACGAAAACACAAATTTTATGGGGGGGATTACAATTCTGGAGATATCGAGATATTGAAAAGAAAAAAAGTGTTTTTTTTTTCCGTGGCTCTGGATCGGTGTTAGCCCAAAAAATCGATTTTCGATAATAATCGGGCAATTTTGATTTTCCGCGATTACGAAGATCTCGGGGGTAGCCTCGTTGGGCTGGACTATGAGACGCCGTGCGACGATTCGCCAATCGCTCGGCGTATATATCTCGCGCCTATTTATTCTCACGGTTCTCCGAAACTCGTCTAGGCACGTGCACGCTGATACTCGGTCGACACCTGGGCTTTCTCAAACCGCATTCCGCGACATCGCTCACAACGAGACTCGCGGAAGCTGTCAGAATCCACTTCACAGCTTCGCGCGACGCTTTCTACGGTCTTCCATTTTGGAAAATTTTACCGACACTCGCGTACAAGCAGCTTATCGAGAGCGAAGACGCCATTTACAAGTGAGTTATCCACTCTTCGCGTTCACCATTTTCTTCCGCTTTTCGTCCATTTCCTTTCTAAAGTTTCGATCCGATGGACTCTCGATCGAAAAATCATAAATCCCTGCGGACCCTTCCAGTGTCATTGTCTTCTTCTGCAGAGCAGTTTTTTCAGCTATTTGCAAGGAATCATTAAACTCGAAGTAATTTGTTCAATTCCATTTGCAGTAATTCCATCAATAACACAGGTCTACAGGGATCTCCCCCTCCGAGATTTGATGGTTGATACCGATAAATTTTGGGACGCTGAATATGGGAAAAATAATGAAAAAAATTCCAACACGTCCAGATTTTTTGCTATTTGATATTTTTATTTTTT
>JAPYZJ010003830.1:0-15164 GCA_030522765.1 Ophioninae sp. B BG-2022a | reverse complement strand
CGTCTTTATTTGGCTTCATTGAAGCCATTGACGTCTTTATTTGGCTTCATTGAAGCCATTGACGTCTTTATTTGGCTTCATTGAAGCCATTGACGTCTTCATTTGGCTTCATTGAGGTCTATATTTGGCTTCATTGGGGTCCATGCTTAGCTTCATTGAGGTCTATATTTGGCTTCATTGAGGTCTATATTTGGTTTCATTGAGGTCTATATTCGGTTTCATTGAGGCGATTGACGTTTCTAGGCTTCAAGACCATGACGTTTGTATCAGCTCTCGAAACGATGTAGCAACCGAACGGAGACGAATGCAGGGAATACAAATGAAGTTAATGGACGAAGGAGGATAGGCCAGCCGAACGATTCACGGAGACAGAGATCGCAGTCAAGGAAAATCATGACAATACGAGAGGAGGAGAAGCCGAAGGACGGGATGTAGAAGAGGAAACGCGAGTGTCGAGGTTAACGGGCAAGTTGGTAGTTAGTCCACTATCCAGCATGTTTATGGTAATCCGGGCGATCCCGTCTCTGACCTTAATGAGAACACCATGCATATACATCAGTCTCCTTTGACGCGAATCTATCGAGCTCACTTTTCTCCTGATAGCTTCCAGTCTCGGCTCCTTCTCTGCGTTTCTACCCTCGTTGACATTACTCTGGCTTACTTGTTTGTACCACAGTTCATCGCCGATGCTCAACCCTCAGTGCTTCTCTGCCTTTTGTCTTCTCAACAGCCAAACACTCGTTATTCCTGGTTCGCCATTTTATTTTACGTTCATAAACAAAATAATTCAAGAAATCGACATGTCTAGTCCAGGAATTCAATTGAAGCCTGAAATTAGCCTTTAGTAGCTAAACTTTCCTAATAGGCCCTTAAAGAGAGAATCCTAAAGGCCATTTTCTAAATTACCAAGAGAAGTCAAGGTGATCTTGTAAGTTATCCTCGTCAATAGGATTTGGGTTTCCAAAGAAACAATTTTTCCCACGAAAATGAAGACAATAAGAATAGCAAATGTGTAGCATTCGGAAGGATTGGTAATTGCCAATTATAATGAACTTTTAATGCCTTCAGTAAGAGTGCTTACCTCATTAAGGACGTAATATCAGGATAAGGGTGTTTGAAGGTGTTAGCGCAGTGCTGGAAAGCTTCAACCAAACCTTTCCCTTATCAGGATAATCTTGGTAAAGCTCTTCAAGGCCCTCATTTTGATGAGGGAAACTCCGTTAATTTATCGCACGAGACTCAAACCCAAACAAACCCAAACACTGGAATTCTTTTTGAAAGAGCATTTTCTTTTCTTCATGGATTTGAGATTACGGAGTATTTCAAACGTTTTTTCGTATCATTTTGATACGTTTACAGAACGCTGCATTTTGTTATCTAAAAGTAGAGAAAATACCGCAAAAGGGCACAGGAGGGTTGTAACATTGCTGATGTGGGATGCTCACAAGCCTGGTCTCCATCACAACCACTTACCATCATCTGACTGAGCTACTGTATTCTCCTTTGCATTGCGTCGATAGAATTTCATTAAGCGCATTGTGCAGCGAGGCCTGTATCTAGGCATAAACGGTTTAACTCTGGTACCAAGTGAAATGTTACCGGCTGAAACCCAACACAAGTACGGCGATTGCTAAGAAAACCTAGCGAGCACACAATGATCCACGGATTCCAGTTTCCGACCCTCGACAGATCAAGGATAGACGAGGACCAAAGTGACGAATCACCAGAGTTCACCCTAGCGTGAACCGTAATGAAGGAAAATTGAAGGGTTGAAATCCAGTATCCCTTTAGCCATTTGGCAAAATCATTTCGTTCCTTGTCTACGACCGTACAGGCCTAGGCACTGAAGGACTAACGCACGCTCGTTAATTACCGCGATATATCTCATGTAGGAACCCCCCTGGTTGCCTCAGTAAGAAACGGTCATCAGTCGTTAGCCGTTCATTTGTCCTTCCTGATAGCGGAACCCCAATTATAATTGGACGCAGTTACGCAGAAGTAAACCTAGAAATAATCACCGGTTCTGCTTCTGAGAGCCAATACCATGTGCAAACAGAATAAACTCTCCGAATGGATAAAGTGGTCAACCCTGCTAGATCCAACGATCGAGCACAAATTTTGGACATACAGTCTTTTTGATATTCCAATAAGAACGCCCAAAGTGATTTTTAACGACCAGCGATGGTTTTCGAAATATCGAACTTTAAAACTTATTTATCTTAACTTGCTTCTAGTTTACTAAACAAAACTAAACGACCCTCAATTGACTCGAGGAAATCCATAGAGGTCGAAACAGGTCCAAACAGACCCAAACGGACAACAACAAACTCAAACACCCTTAACAAACCCGGATGTTCGTTGGACAGAAAGACGACAAGGCAGGAGTGCAGATATCGATCGACCGGGACGATATATACATATATGTATCCGCGTCGGTTGAAACGGTAAACTTTAAAATTCGATATCTCGAAAACTATCGCTAATCGTCAGAAAATTCTTTTAGAAGTTCTCTGGGAATATTAAAAGCGTGATCTGTGCAAGATTTCAGCTCGAAGACGTCAGGGTTCGAAACACCTGAGCTTAGACTTTAGACTTAGAACTTAGAGCTAAACACTTCGACTTTAGACTTAGAACTTAAAAGTTAAAAGTTGGACTTAGTACTTAGATTTTAGACTCAGAACTTAGACTTTAGACTGCAGACTTAGAACTCAGAACATAAAACTTGGACTTAGAACTTAGACTGAGAACTTAGAATTTAGACTTAGAACTTGGATTTTTCAGACTCAGAAATTAGATTTTAGACTCAGAACTTAAAACTTAAAAGTTGGACTCAGAACTCAAAACTTTAAAGTTGGACTTAGAACTTAAAACTTAAAAGTTGCACTTAAAACTTAGATTTTAGACTTAGAACTTAGACTTTAGACTACAGACTTGGAACTTAGACTTTAGACTACAGACTTAGAACTTAGACTTTAGACTTAGAACTTGGATTTTTTAGACCCAGAGCTTAGACTTTAGACTCAGAACTTAGATTTTAGACTTAGAACTTAGACTTTTGAAAGACTTTCCAGAAAGATAATGTTACGTAATATGCGAGGTAGAGGACCATTTAAAAAAGTGACCAAAAGAGTCATCGGTTGGTTTATTTCTAATAGATATGCTAAAATAATTTTCCGATCGACCATGAATTAGTTTTCGGTAGCTGGTGAATGAACAAGACCTGCTGGTCTGGACGTTTGTTTCTGACCACGTTGACGGCAAGATCCGCTTATTTCGATATCCCCAGCAAACCCATCCATAATCAGGGGGCTAATGCCAGCAGCGGCTGACTGACGATATCACGACGTTAATGGATTGGATGAGATTGAATTATAGATTCGCCGGCTGTCTGTTGTCATATCGTTTCTTTGATGCCTGTGGCTACACCGGGTGTCTGTTGCACCAATGCCAGAGGCATTGGACATAGGAAGGGAAGTCGATTGCAGGCCATCAAGGCTTCGACCAAATCCGAAAATACTGGAAATTCATCAGCTAGCTGTGCGCTCCGTGGTGCTTTGAGTTTTGGTTTTTTTCGACATTAGCGAGACGATTGGAAACTAATCGACCTATTAAGGGTGGCTCTCGAGGGGAGCGAGTATCCACACGTGGCTGATGCCGATAATTGCCCACGTCAAGAATTTCACGACGATTTATCGCTCCGATGATCGTCGTCAGCCGGAGTCAACGAATACATATGGAATCGGTGAGTGAATACGTGGCATGGAAAAAAAAACGAAAGTGAACCAGTCTTCATGCGAGACTGCAGTCTGGTATGGATCGAGCTTTCGCTTCGTTGGGAATACTGAGCTTAATGAAACGGCGCATTTATTGACGCTGCAGTTTCCCACTACTCGATCTCTGCTGCATATATACCTTAAGAAATTGCTGTGGTCGGAACTCTTCCGCGTCGAATTAAACCGAGTCGTCGAGTTTTCGTTCCTATACGTTTCTAGTAAGTTTAAACCAATTGATTCCTGGATAAAGTTCTTGTAAAGACCCAAAAAAGAAGATTCGTAAAATTGGTTGTTTTTGTTAACGAGATAGATAACCGTATAACTCACGTTCGGCTGGGAGGAAGGTCGAACAATTAGTAAAGCATCTTCAAGGACGTGTCCCTCTAGCTTTTCCTCGAATCTGCTATTCGTATTCGACTCCAAGAAGGAATTTTGCCGTACACGATTTTACCCAATAGACTGTTTTATCCAATAGACTGGAAATGCTGCACTTAACGATGATGCTAGCGAATCCTATTGGCGAAAGGAACTTCCCGTTTGAGATTGGAGGTCGGTACTATGCTCTAGAAGTCTTCAACATGAATCTCATCAACTGCCACAACTAGCAATGAACATCCCGAACAAACAAGATTTGAATGGCTGTTGCAAAGACGATCCACGTAGGAATATAAAAATGCTGGAAACTCTAGGACTGTTTAATCGAGAAATGGGATGTTGAACGTGCGTTTGAGTGCAATATTGAAAGGTGCTCCGGGCACGGTGCAGCCTTTGCCGAAATCTGCCTTGTGACGATACCCAAAGCAATACCCAATAAGCCTCTCTAGTCGGAGTGGAAACTCATAATACTGGGAATATAAATGCAACGGAGCGACGTCAATTAGGAACTGCGTGTTTGCAAGCGTGGAATGAAGGATAAGATTCGCTGGATGGGTATACCTGAACATCAAGACCAGCTAGTTGCCACTTGGAGTCAAGGATCCGAGAGAAATTTCGAATTAGCCTGGTCCCTCTCCTTCCGCTATATCTTACTCAACGAGCTAGGAATATCCGTTAATATCGTATCTCCTTCAGAATCAACTAGGCGTTACGATAAAACTTGTCCAAATAAAAATTTCTTGTCCTGATTGAACTATCCGAGCAAATATCTTTTTTGGCCATTGGTGATTTTATTATTTACCCATGGATCTCTGGAAGTCGTTTATTCGTTATTCCCATAAATTATGGGGTTTTGAGGTTTGAGGAAACGACGAAATAGGATATTTTTTTGAAAAAATGAGGATTAAGCAACGCAGAGAAGAGGAATTTTTGAATGGTGATTTTGTCATTGGTGATTTAAACTGTTCACTTATGGGTCTCTAGAAGTCATTACGGACGCTATTCCCATAACTTATGGGGTTTTGATATTTGAGGAAATGACAAAATGGGCATTTTTTATGCATTTTGACGCCTTAATTTTTTATAAAGAGTGGTAATATTTATAAAATAAGAATTTCATGATATATCACTGATTTAAAATCGCAAGTACCATATCTCACCTTCCTGTCTCTTTAAATTAAAAATTAAACATTTTAATTAAATAAAAAAAATAATACCGTCTCAAATACCCTCTAAAAATAAAAAATAAAAAACGATGACAAAAAAATGGTTCTTTAGTAAAAAATTTGCTTTTTTAAATTTGCTGGTGCCCCACTTTTAAATAATTACCGAATATTTTGTCCAACGATTTTTCGACTGATGCCAGTTATGTGAAATTGTGATTTTTAGTATTTTCATCATAGGTTTTTTTAATTCTCAATCATAACTCTGCCAAAAAAAATTTATATACCTATGGGATGAAAAAATTTTTTGTCAAAGTTTCCCTTCGTGTTTTTTCAATACTTACTCATTTTTACTATTTTCAGGTTTATTCGACGAGCGTAGCAAATAACTTTAGCGCTGACGGTTCAAAGAAGACGTTAAGGGTGTGGAGGGGGGGGGGATATGGATAGAACGAGTGTGTGGACCAAGATCGATCTTCCAACGATAACATTTAAGATATTTCAATCCAGTTTTCATCTCCGCAAGGGAAGTAACCTCTTTTACGAGAAACCGAACCTCCCACGTTTACCCTACGAACTCCGAACTCATACCGGATCACGAGTCACTATCGGAAAGAAATACCTCGAAGGCAAAGGCATTCCCTACCGTAGAACAGAAATCGTATAGCGGATGAAAATCGGTCTCAAAGGGAAGTCTCGTACGATCGGGAACCAGCGTGGTATGCAAGAAGTCTCGGTAGTGCGAGAACTCTTTTTCCATTCGTTGATGTCTACATCCTCATACGTGTGTAAATACACGAATTTATCGTTCGGAAAATGTACGCCGTATGTATTTTTCATCCACGTCACATATATATATTTTTATATGTAGGTTCATATATATAGATATATATTTTTTAAATCTTTTTTTTTATATTTTATATATATAGTATTTATATATATTTATATATATATTTAAATATTTTATTTTAATTTTATATATATTTTTCATCACAGTTATGTAACAATTTTTATCACATGGGAAAAACGTTAGCACCGTCTTAACACCCTCCGATTCATTTTTGTTTTTACAAGCTTTTTTTTGAAGGGCGAAAAACCAAAAATGAAAGATATATCAAACAAGCACCGGTTCAATTTTTTAAATCAAAATATGAACAACAACATTTTATCAACATTAGTAAAAAAATGGGATATATAAATTACCTTCACGCTGGCAAGAAATTAGTAACTATAATGGAAATTATATTAATTAATAAACGTTTTTTAACGGTAAGAAAAATTTGTATTTTGTTTTATTAAAAAAAAACAGATAGAACTCTCCGATAGACCTGAAATAATATTCTAAAATCAGTAAATAATAATATTTTTAAATAAGTGAATAATAATAAGTAAATAAAAATAAGTAAATAATACTATTTTTAAATACGTAAATAATGATAAGTAAATAAAAATAAGAAAATAATAACATTATAAAATAAGTAAAATTCTAATAAAACATAAATAAACAAATATAAATATTTCACCCAACAAAAACCCGAAAAAAATATTTGATTCTTCGACACGAGAAAAATTTAAAAACCAGATTCACCGCATACATGAAATACCAAGATTGAAAGAGAGTTTTCGACGAAGAATTTTTTCATAGACCAAGACGAAGGAAAGTATATATTCCGGTATGTCGTATCTTTGACAAGCTTTGTCAATATAATGCCTAATACGACATTCCCATATGCGCGTACTTTTTCCATTGAATGCAGGGAGGATTATTCATATTTTTGGAGAGTTCGCTTCTGACGTTGGAAAAAGATAAATTTCATGGTAATAACGACGAAACAGGGAGGGATGAATTTGACGGAAGAAGAGGGATCCTGGAGAGGTACGAAAGGCCCGGGGGTTATTCGAGATGGTTATAAAGTAACTCAGACTGTCGGGGTTTTGCCGCTATCGTTGGTACCTATCGTCGCGTTGTTCTTCTTCTCCATGGTCCCAACGGTGGATCCCTTCGGCATTATATTCCAGGGGATGGCTGTACGCCAAACGTGTTGTACCCGGTTGGTTTGTACGCCACCCCAACCCCCTCCGCCCCTCTCCACTCTCAACCTTCTCACCCGACGTTACGTGCTAACATATACAGGGTGACCGGAAATTCGACCTGTTTTTTCAAACAGGGTAATAGTAGAGGTCATTTGCAACAAAAAATGTCCCATCAACTGGGACTCGAAAATTGATGGTTATTGAGATATTGATGCTTTTATGTTTTCTGAAGAATTTCTTGACTTTCTGCCTAAAATAAAAAATTATGAAAAAAATACGCTATTATAAACAACGATTTGACACTTTTCTGAGAGACCGAGAGTTAGCAATTATTTAAAAACAAACTTTGCTTCCAAATTTTACATAATTTGAAAATTAAAAAGCCAATTTTCGACCCCCAGTTGATGGGACATTTTTTGTTGCAAATTACCTGTACTATAACCCCCCTGCTCCACTCTTAACCTTCTCACCCGACGTTACGTACTAACATATACAGGGTGACCGGAAATTCGACCTGTTTTTTCAAACAGGGTAATAGTAGAGGTCATTTGCAACAAAAAATGTCCCATCAACTGGGGCTCGAAAATTGATGGTTATTGAAATATTGATACTTTTATGTTTTCTGAAGAATTTCTTGACTTTGTGCCTAAAATAAAAAATTATGAAAAAAATACGCTATTATAAAGAACGATTTGACACTTTTCTGAGAGACCACGAGTTAGCGATTATTTAAAAACAAATTTTCCATCCAAATTTTTCCATAATCTGAAAATTAAAAAGCCAATTTTCGGCCCCCCGTTGATGAGACATTTTTTGTTGCAAATTACCTGTACTATAACCCCTTTGAAGATAAAGGTCGAATTTTCGGTCACCCTGTATATCTGCCGAAAGCGACAACCTTTACTTTCCAAGAGGCCAGTAGTTGCGGTTAGTAGAAACACGGGTACCGTTCATACCTCCACCAACAACCTCCCCATCCAACCTACCAACTTCAATGTCGCATCCACTATTCCTCTATACTTCCAACCAACGCTTCCTCCTTTTCGTTGTGCTTCAACAATTTTGTATCCAACAGCCCGTTGCCGTTCGTGCTTTTCAACTTTACGCCACTGCGGATCTCTTCCCTCATATCCATTATTGTTGTTTCTACAACCTCCGAAATTTAAGCTGAATTTTGGTTGAACATGAAAATGCAGGAAATTTGCACGAAGATGGTGGAAATATAATTCGATGATTTTGGGTAGGTAGGATTAAATTTTGTTGTTTGGGATGGTGATGATGATAATGATGGATTTTTGGACCAGTTGTCTTTTTGGGAATACAGAATAGTAGTAATAATAACATAGCAGAATGAAAATAAAACAATCGAGGAAAATAATAATAATAATTAAGTAATAATAATTAATATAATAAATTGTTTCTCCTCATGCAGACCAGGTAAGCTACCTGACCCATGTAAGGCCCACCTTATTTGTTTTTAAGTACAAAAAAAACTATGAATGTTTAAATAAAACAAAAATGCTTGTTTAATCAATTATTCAATAATCAACGTATTGATAATAATTTTGGTTCAGAAAACTGGGTTCACTATTAAATATAAGCTTTTTTGAAAAAAGGGTCTTCTGGGCCTTATTCAGACCACTGCTCCTAATAAGGCCATACCCGTTGTAACTTCGTACAAAAAAAAATTTTTGAATTTATAATCTTCAATTTTTAACTTAAATTTTGATAACAAGTTGTATAGTGCTGATAAACCACTACATATTATTAGAATAAATAAATTACAATACAATAATTAAATAAAAATTACAATATTTAATAGAATAGAATTTAATAGTAATTTAATAGAATTAGTAATTTACTAGAAAAATAAATTACAATAAATAAACTACAATAATTAGAATAAATAAAAATGATAAATAAAGATTCACTAAGTAATATTGAAAAAATTTTGTCTTTTCAAAAGTGTTAGTACGTCGAAATTTAAAAAACGCTAAAGTGCGATTGCGCTGCCATCTATCGACTGCAAATTTGTTTAGGTTCGCCCGGCGGTTGCTACGGCAATTCCGGCTATTAAAACTACCTTGTATAACTCATTCCACAAATGTCTAATTCTCATTTTTTCATCTTTTCGAAATTACCAAAAATGACCAAACGGTAATCAGGTATCAAATTTCGAAAGATGAAATTAATTTTTTTTTTTATCTTCTCGAGAATACGACTGGCAAAATTCGCTACGTTCGTAACGACGAAAGGAGTCGTTATAGCCATGTGACGCTGAGGGCAAATACGAGCTTGGTGAACTCCTCCGAATAGGCTTGGTAGCTCGCTGTTGCTTTGGCAATCCCACTGTAATACATCCCGAGAGTAACGTAAGAATCGTCTTGGCAACGAGCCCGTTTTAACCGTTGCCCATATCCCACCAATTCTCAAAGCTTTTTCCCTCCCCCTCCCAAAAAACTCCCAAACCCCCCCCCCCTCACCCCTCTCTCCTTTTCCAGCCCAAAATGCTTTCAAATTTAGAATAATGCCTGCGTAACTTCGAGCTAGCTGGTTTATTCGTAATTCGAGCGAAACGTCGTTACTTTTGTGAACGGGAGTCACCAGGCGTCCCTCCTCGAGTAAACCGTACATTTCGTACGTAGATGGACCGTAAACGAATAATAAATGCAAAGTAGTATCGTCGCAAACCTTCGAGGCACTGTGCCCATTGCGCCTACCGACAACACTACACTTCCGGAATAATGCATTTCTACTTTTTTTTTTTAAATGAGATTTTGAAAAAATAATTTTGAGAAAATAAATTTATTTTTGGAAACGTGTCTGGAACCAGAAGGGTTCTGAGATTTTTTATTCAAATTGACATATTATGCGTTAGAATTGTTGATTTGTTTGGGTTTGTTGAAATATGGGTTTTCGAAATTTGGGATGAGGATTTTGGGACTAGGGATTGTGTTTTGATTTAAGGGTTGGAATGGGGTTTTCAATTTTGTATTTTGTCACTTTGAAGATAATTTGAATATTTTATTCATCTGGAAATTGACTTTTTTGGGAAAAAATGTTAGAAAAATATTCGAGGAAGGTTTTTTCCATTTTCTCAGTGTAATTTTGTACTTTCGGGAAAAACTCGGGCATTTTCGTAATCAGCGGAAAATTTACGATTTCATAGATAATTTTAAAAGGTTGAAAAGGGGAAAAAAAAATTTTCGAGTTCCCCGGCCACTTTTCCGGAATCACAAAAATCACGATATTTCAAAAGGTTGTAGAGAAAGCTTCTTATATGATATGGAGATTTAATTGGTGGGTTTGGAAAAGGTTTTTGCCTAACTTAAATAATGGCGTTGGATTTATATCGATATCTCTCATAGCTGTCCCGGAAAGTCCACTTGAAAAATCTCAAAAAAGAGGCAAAGGGGTATGTATGGAAAAATTCCCAAAAATCGGTGGTCCACCTTTGAAATTCTGCCAAAAATCGAAAAATTATCGGATTTCAATAATTAAAAAAGCATTTTGAAGAGAAAACTATAACGAAGCGATTGAGCGCAGAGTGGTTCAGCAAATCCTAAAGGAAAAAAAGTTATCGATGATTGAGTGAAAAAACTTATTATCCCCGAAAATCCAAAAAAATGTTGGATTTTTAATTTTTTTTTATCAGTCCTTTTCGATGTAATTTGATCCCCTGAGCACGAATCTACCATTCATTTTCCCGAAAATACGATTTTTCTCGCTGTGTGCAGTGCTTTCGACGAAAATTCGATGATATTCGTAATCAGTTGAAAATTTTCGTTTTCCAAGCTGTTTCGTGAACGATGCAAATCGAGTTTGAATCAACACTACGTGAAGACATTGACAGAACGAAAAACGATTTAAACTCGTTTTATTTCGTTCGAACGATTTATACAACCGCAAGAATTTTCAAACTCTGACGAGTTACTCCGTTAGGCAATATTGATGACTGTTTGACAGGTGGATTAATCGAAATTCTTGCGGTTCTTGTAAAGCTTCTGTAAAAGACGTACCATGATTTTTTTGTTTTTCGTTATTTCTTTTTTTTTCGTTTCGATATAGATAACGCTTGATCAAAACGAACTTTTGGCATATTGATCGGAGAGAAAAGTTTGCTTCAAGCAAATGGGCTGTAGGGTGAATTCGCGAGGGAATATCCGACGTATCGACGATTCGTCAAAGAAGAAAAAGAAGTTTGATAGATTATTAGCTGGTGGAACGTCGCGGAGAATCTTTGAAACGACTTTTCGTTCAATATCACGAAAGCAAAACTCCTCTCAGGTTGAAGTATCTTCACGGAGTGGTAAGAAGTTCAGTTTCCCAGAGTGGTAAGTTCCAAAAGTATTTCGATCCTGTCGATACATAGCTGGACATACCTCCATCGAAGTATGGTATCAGGAAAAGTAAGATACCTGATCCATGTAAGGCCCACCTTATTTGTTTTCAAGTACAAAAAAAAAAACTATGAATGTTGAAATAAAACAAAAATGTTTATTTAATCATTTATTAAATAATCAACGGTTTAATAATAATTTTGGTACAGAAAACAGGGTTCACTATTAAATATAAGCTTTTTTAATTTAATAATAATTTAATAATTAATTATTATTAAATTAAGTATTATTATATAATTAATTATATAATTATAATTATAATTTATATATATTATATTAATATATATATATATATTTTAATATTTATATATATATTATATATATATTAATTAATTAATTATTATTAAATTAATTAATTTAATAATAATAATTGAATAATTTAACGCTTTTATTAAAAAGCGTTTTTTGGGCCTTATTCGGGCCACTTTTCCTAATAAGGCCATATCCGTTGTAACTTCGTACAAAAGAAATTTCAAAAATATATAATCTTCAATTTTAAACTTCACCCTTGATCCAGACTTATATTTTAGGCACTTTCCATCCCGACTCATGGGTCGTTTTCGTCTTTGCGTTATTCGGATCAGTAAAAACGCTTTAAAAAATCGAAAAAAATTCATGGAGCTTCTTTCAACCTTCAACTTGAAGCCCCAATAGAAATACTTTGAAGAAAAAAAAATTGTTATACTTTTTTCACGATAAATAACCTCACGAAAAATTACAGCACTTTGAAATTTGGCTTGGGTCGAAAACGACCCATGAGTCGGGATCAAGGGTTAAATTTTGATAACAACATGTATAGTGTTGATAAATCACTACATATAATTAGAATAAAGATTCACTAAGTAATATTGAAAACATTTTTTCTTTTCGAAAGTTTTAGTACGTCGAAATTTAAAAAACGCTAAATTTAAAAAACGCCAAAAAGTGCAATCGCGCTGCCTTCTATCGACTGCAAATTTGTCTGGGTTTGCCCGGCGGTTGCTACGACAATTCCGGCTATTCAAAATTAGACGATCGACGATAAAAGCTCGATCCGTTTGACTTTGTAGTTTTGGATATTTAAGGCAGAATTCTACTTTGAAACCATGAAAAAACCGCAATTTTCGTGAATTTTTTCTGAGAATACTATTATTTTCAATAAATACACTATTTAATAAATAAAGAGTGTATTAAATACACTCTTAAGGAGTGAAAAAATTACACTTTTAATTTACACTCTTTACATTTACACTCTTAATTAAAGAGTGTAAAAAACACACTCTTTAATAAATAATAAAACTGTTCAATAAATACACTCTATAAGTACATAAAAAAAAATGTTTAAATGTATTTTATTCATTTTTTGTACACGGCTGATCCGGGCCGCGTGCTCAGGTAGCACGAAAGGCGAAAAAGGATAGTTAGACTGTTTGGAACTTTCAAAAATTTTGACCGAACATTTTTTGAACATATTTACTTTCGGAAAATGTAAAAATCCAAAAAAAAAAAATTTCAAAGTTTCAAAGTAAAATTCTGCTTTAAAACGTGAGCTTTATTAGGCACATTGGTCAGGTACCTTACGTCACAAACACCGTAAGTGAAATATCTACGATACGAAATTTTCCAAAATTACGAATCTTCATTTATTTTCAGGTTGATTTATACATTTTACCAGGAGTTTTCGTAAGAAAGATAGCTTTGTGTACGAGTCTTACAAAATTGGTCTCCGGGGTGTCTAATAGCCTGCGTTAGTTTCTCGCGAATAAATTCGTGAAGGAGTCGAGTAGCGTCTGGTAAATTTTAATAAGTGGTCAAAAGTTGGTCGAGACAGCGACCATAAATGCGGCGTTGGCACGAACCTCTTGGCAAGCCAAGACACAGACACACATAGAGACCGATACTCCCGTGTGATATTCAAGGCTCTTGGGATTCATTAAGGCTTTGCTGGAACCCCCCCCCCCCTTCGGCGGATTACAGTTTCGGTCCCCTGCCTCGTTACCGTCTCAAGCATTAATTAACGAAGGGCGACTTTGCTTCAAGAAATATATTTGCCCACCTCGCCCACCAAACGCCAACTCCTTCTCTATCCAGCTCATCCCTGTAATCACCAAAATCGGAAAAGCCATTCAAAGCGTTTCGCAGGATAAGTGAAGCCACCATTCGTGGTTCTTATTCGTTTTCCTTCAACCGTCTCTTTCACGCACGAGTACTCGTCGTTTCGAATCTGGAAAATTTCGGGAATGAAAATATCTCATCCGTCAGTGCCTGAACGAGGGTTTCACGAGATTCGTGAACTTTGGACTTCGAAGAGATTGTCAGGTTTCCCCTTTTTTTCCTTTATTCCTTCTCGTGAAATTCAGCGAATTTTCTATTCATCAAAATGCAAAGAAGTGATTCATCCAACCGTCATTATTTTTCTTTGCCCTAGAGTTTCCAACTTTTCAACGTTTTGTTCTCTTTCAAAATCCAAAATCCAAAATCTGATATGAAAATTCCTATGAGTTGAGTAAATGGAAAAAAGAAAGTCTTCAAGGGCGTTAAGTGGTGAGAGATAGTTGAAGAGAGAAAAAAAATTACTTTAGCCCTGAATGCTGATTGGATGCAACTTTCGATGTCGTAATGATCGGAGAGTCGATCATAGAAAGTCCTTGATCGATATTATCGTCGAGCAGATTAACGCTAGGGATTTAATTCGCCCAGTTCGAACAACTGCCAGAAATGGATGGGCTTAATTACGGAAATGTCGTTTGGACAAGATGGAACAGCCATACGGTTGGGTGATTTATTCAAGGACTCTGTTAATGATACCGCAGTACGGATGTGTCCGTATATATCTACGTCCACGTACAACCCACATCCACTATACATTGTTGCAGTTTCACTGGCTATGTTGTAAGTTAACGTCGCGAGCAAAGCGAGGACCTAATAAATTTTACTCGCTCGTCTCTTTTCTGAAGCAAATGGGTCGCATTTGAAATTTTACATTTGAGGTGTTACTCGATGAGATGCTTTCAATGATTGCTGATTAATTAAATCGTTGATTGATTGAATCGTTAATTGATAGAAACGTTGATTAATGAAATCGTTGGTTAATTGAATCGTTGATTAATTAAATCGTTGGTTAATTAAATTGTTGATTAATTAATTCGTTGATTAGTGAAATCGTTGATTAATTGAATCGTTGATTACTTGAATCGTTGATTACTTGAATTGTTGATTAATAAAATCGTTGATTCATAAAATCGTTGATTGATAAAATCGTTGATCAATAAAATCGTTGATTAATAAAATCGTCGATTAAGAAAATCGTTGATTAATAAACTCGTTGATTAATAAAATCCTTGATTAATAAAATCGTTGATTAATAAAATCGTTGATTAATAAAATCGTTGATTAATAAAATCGTTGATTAATAAAATCGTTGATTAATAAAATCGTTG
>JAPYZJ010003829.1:0-15616 GCA_030522765.1 Ophioninae sp. B BG-2022a | reverse complement strand
CCTGTCCTTTCCCTCGTGTCGCTACTAACTGTATTGCAACTATGTATTCGGTAATAATCCACCGAATATGTCTATGAATAAGTTGTAATAAATAAACAACGGGAAAAATCGCTACGAAGTTATTCGAGTTGGAAAAGGAGACGGCCCGAAGATGACGACGACAGCGGCCGACGACATGAAACCGATGCGATATGACTCTTCAGAGGCTGAAGAGTGACAGGAATGGCCGAATGTAGGAAACGTTTCGAGATTCAAATTTTCGCGCCATGCTAGTTGCCTGGCCAGCAAGGTGACGAGAATGGAGGGCGTAGAAAACGCCAATAAAATACGCAGAATACGTTACGCCGTCGAACGAGAAACATCGTTCTTCATTTCCTTTCGTTTTACCATTTTCATTTCCTTTCGTTTTAATTATGTATTAATTACTTTTACGTTTCTTGTGTGCCTTATTCATCCTCGAACCCTTTTGATTCCTACATTACGTGTAAATGATCATGGGTCGAAAATTGTTGATGAGAGGCTCCACGTGTCGTCCAATAGAGAACGCAGAATTTTTTGGTAGAGTTATCCGTGATTTGCCGTGAGATGTGACACATTCGAAAGGACGGATTTTGTAAAGTATTGTAACGGGTCAAAAACTCGTTACAAACAAAGGTTGTTGCTTCGGGACTCGATCCGGGAATAAATTAGTTGAGACTCAGGTGTTTTTTGGATATTCAAATATAAAAACAAATTTACTAATTAATAGTGGCCTTACACAATAAAAAAAATATTTTTTAACCTAGGTGTTATTACGTCCGCCGACAATATACCACAAATGAAATTTGGTTGTCGAACGCCAGCTGCAACCCATGTAGGAACATAAAACAGGCCCATCATTGGGCAAGCATTGGCGGCTATCCTCCCAGTAATGGGGCGTTACTGGTAACCATGATTGGCCCGGCATCGGACAAACGTCGGATGATAACCTGGGTCCAACACTGGTTGCCAGTCATGGCCCAATACTGGTTGCCAGTCATGGCGCAGCACTGCTTGAGAGGCTTGGCCCCACACTGGTTGCCGGTCTTGGCCTAGACAATACTGCTATGCTTCTTCTGCCAATGTCAGATTTTTTCCTTGACTGGATTAATATTATAAATATAAATTCGTTTTCTTGTACGTAGTCTTTTTATTGGTCGGTCTTCTCTTCCCAGGAAGCATCTCAAATTAATATAATAAATTTATTTAATAAATGATAAAGTTATTTAAGGTATTTACTTATAACCAAATATAATAAAGTTATTCACTAAACTACGCAGTTGAAATTTAAAAATTAATGTTCTGGAAAGAAAATAGTGTATTGACCGGATGTCACTTTTAATTTATCAATTCGTTACGTGTGACTACATTCGCATTTGGGTCGTTCGTTTTATTTTTATTTGCGCGAGAACCTCGACCGCCATTTCGGTTGCCAGCCCCGGACAACCAGTTTCCTACTTGCCCTTTGATGTTTTTAACATCATCGCGATCACCAAATTTTTCTACGAGCGTATCTGCAACAAGAACAAGTAAATTTACATAAATTTGATCAAAATACTTGATAGATCATTTTGCGGATCATGAATCAAATCTACAAGACAGCCATATGTGGTCGTGGCGCTGAAATTTTTTTTTCCTATATCTTTTATCACGCGCCCCGATCCGGAATAGTGGACTTCGACGGATTTGGTTAGAGTTGCGGTCATAATTTTACTTATGCAATGCTTAACTGAAAATTCTCCGCGAACCAAAACCCGATAAAGGGCCATCTGTAAATATAATTAATGTTGTTTATGCGAAACGAGGTAATTTTGTCGCTCAATCAAAATATACAATGAAATTACAAAAGCATTTCTTCTTTCAGGGTCTTTTTGTATAGCTTCCTCAAATGCGATAAAGTCGTCGATTGTTGTTATTGGCAATTGGACGCCAACACCAGCCCTCACCGCTGAATAGTCCATTTTTGACTTGCTAGAAAACTAGAATCTTGGAGCTCCAAAATGCTTTTTTTGTCATTCCGATACGATGATTTTTCACTGAAATACCGCCCGTCAAAAATCACCGAAAAATCTGCAATTCTTTTCTGCTCCTTTAATTTATGTGCGTGGAGTATGATATTCTTTTTTTATATTGAAAAAAAATGTCCTAATAATTCCCAATTATAAATTAATACACAATTAATTTTTAAATTAATAAAATATCCTCAATATTAATTAAATATTTCTCAATAAAAAACTGATCCGTTGGCTATGCGGGCTAAGGCGCAGCTAGCGGCCAGCGGATCGGGAAGTTCCGGGTTCAAATGCCGGTAGCGGTCGAGATTTTTCTTCGAAATTTTTTGATGAAACTCGTTCCGGGGCCGGGAGGTGAACTTGAGACCGGCCGTACTCTGATGGGTTTTTCACAGTTTCTCTATGCCTGCGCCAGAAATGGCATGGTGAATACGGTACAGAGGGGGTAAGTCGGTTGTGACCGCAAGGGGGGGGGGGGGAAAGGAGGAATTGAGGTGGAGAAAATATTAGGAAACAAGGTAGGGGGAAAACAGGAAGGAACAAAGAGGAGGAGAGCGGCCGAAAAAACCGGAAGGGTGTACGGGATGGTACAACAATAAAAAAATAATAATATTTCTCAATAAAAAAATAGAATATCATGTATTGTAATACTTTAGACTCGTCAACAAATTGGCAATCTATCTCTTATTTCGTAAGTCAGATGCACATAGGATTCTTTATATCAGAAGGGGCCTAAGTAGAGAGAAAAATACCCAAGAATAATATCTCAGAAGATAAATTAACGAACTTCTGTAATTTATGATCATGACGTCGAAAAGAGTAAGGAAGGGTTAACTATTCCCCAATCAAAAAAACCCAGTTCCCTGATTATCTATTAACGCGACATTATGTACAGAAGAAAAATTCAACTTACCATGTGAAGCGGTGTTTGCGTTTATGTGTCGTTGCATATCCTGGTTCAACGATTCAGGCTAGCAATCGGAATTATTATTTTCCTCGAAAACGTTGCTTCGACGTTGCAAAGAAGTTACATCTTTGTTTGTAGCAATAATGCCTGCCTTGACGCTAGAATGTTGAATTGATCTTCAAGGAAACGCCGACGGCACATCCCTTAGAATTTTTTTGATTGACTTCTCGGAAAGGATCGTTGCCTCTTGTGTAAAATTATCTCCATCGGTGCTTTCAACGTCTCTGGTCCTGAATGAACGTTTCAAACGGCGCTTTCCTTTTTCCAAAGACTCTGCCAGATACGTAATGAATTATCAGGTGAAACACTGAAGTGGATACTTTCTTTGTTATGATTAAATGAATTTTGTCAAACGATTTCAAAATTTGCCGCGTTATAATGCGACAATAATAATTACTATTTTAACTGTGATTATTTTCACACAACGTGTTATGGATGATAGTAATGTTTTTTTATAACGTAACAACGATCATGTATTTACTCTGATTCAGGAATCTATATTTCAAATATTGACGATACGATATATGATTAATATACGGAAATTCAAGAGACAATGTAAGAAAAGAAGTTATTGCGTTGTACATACGTAAATTTCAAGTCATAAATTTCATTTCATTTTATTGCTGTGTACAAAAGAAATAGATTTTGCATGCACTAAAAATAGTTAGACTATTTGAAGGATTTATTAATTATGTGCATTTATAAAACGCGATATAAAAATGTATAGAAACAAACATACTTGCTCGCGTAAGGATTTCGACAACGAAAGATGTCCAAAGCGGGTCCGGTTCGGCACATGATAGTAGCCAGGTATCCATATATTTATAATCCTGTTCTGGAGGATAGTAACAAAAATCTTGTTCCCCTTCATTGTGGCTCTACGAACACGGCCCAAGCTCAGTCATTTTTTCAGATTCAAACCACACAACCGCGTAACGAAATTTGTTATTGTCCACGCACTGTGCTTCGGGATCCAACATGTTTTAGATTGTCCGATTATGCAAAAAAATGCAAAAACAATTATGAGGTCACACAAAAACGGAATATTTTATGACGCAGTCGAAGTCCGCTATCACTCACGTGGTAACACGCAAAACGAGGCTGATGAAGGGAACAAAGAAAACGCGCGGAATCGCAAAGGCAAACGCACGCGCCTTGAACTATGCGTGAAGACGTACTGCCGAATCTAAAATGGCGTAGCGGCCAGTGGGGGGGGGGGGCGGTCGCGTTCGACTCTTAGATCGTCGCACACAATGTTTACCCAAAGTATCAACAAGACAAAGACATCATTGCTTGTTTTCACCGCTTCATACCAGCTAGCAGCGAAAACAAAATAAAACCATCTGCAGACGCATATTCGATGAAAGTCTTATACAGAGTATAAATCACGTTTAATTAATTTTTTTCAACGAACTGTGTTAACACTTTCTCTCAGATTCATATATTGTCTAACCACTCATACATGTTGTAAGGAAATGGCGTATCTTTGGTCTTTATCGCAAAGAAGAACGCATTTTTGTTTTATCCGGTTTGCAAAAATACATTTATGTGTATTTAAAAATTGACGAACTGTAACAATATCAAGATTTAATGATGTTGTTGGATAAGAAAATACATCAACCAACTGTTCTGCTTCGTAACCCAAGAAATATAAATCGTTCAATTAAATATTCTTCGCATCTTCTCGAATACATGTGACACATATTTTCGATATTTGAAAAATGTTTCCATCCTTTAATAGTGCGGTATTGTTTGGATGATTATTTCCGAATTTAGCCCCTTTTATAACCACGTTGTCTACGTAGAAACGATTTTCACCTTGAGGAACGAAAATACCACACACGCGCACATCGTATATTTTTTAAATTTTGAGTCTGTCACTGCTTTCAAGTTCCTCTAAACTGTTCGCAAATTGCGCCAGGGATTTTTTCCTGGATTTAACCAACTTCTTAAATGCGCGATTTAGAGGCAGACGAAAATGTTCCGGCTCATCTGACACGTGAATGAGATAATGCATGTTCAACACTTGCGAATCTCGTCCATGAAGTGATGGCAGTAATTTAAAAAATGTTCTTAGTAGTTCTTTGGCATAATCACGAGCGTCACAAACAACTCGTCGCTGTTGAGTGTACGACACGCTGCAAACAACAGCATAAAATGTCTGTATAGGTTGTCTGGTAAAATATTTTTTAACACTATTGGTCCGCATAATGGAGGAAAAATCTGTACTGTGTCGCTTTCCATTGCGCGATATACTCAAGATTAAATTTTTTTCGCTGAAACTCACAAGGTAAATCTGGTGTCATCAAAACTAAACGATCATTGAGCCTCTTCCAGTCAGTAATTTTCAGACGAGTGGCTTCCCCTCTCGATATCCATTTTTCAAGCATGGATTTCATCACCCCATCATACAAAAGATGCATCTAGTCGAGAATGACAGACCTGACAGGATCGAATTCCGAGAGCAAAAGCAGCGGGGATGTGATTTCTTGCCCACCACGATGGTATTGTGGTTGTTTTTTGTCCTCGAAATGTTTTTTTGTTCGGAGTTCACAGTCTATCTGTGGATATATTATTTTTCTAGTTTTAGTGTCTCCTTTTTTACAATTAAAATTTGTCTCTTGTGAAATTCCTTTCACAATGCATCTTTCACATGCATAAAATCTACCGGGATATATGCAACATTTCAAGAATGCTTTGGCAGGACTGTCTGCAATAATGCCTAAAACTTCGAATGTATATTGGTGGCCATTTATTGACACACTATCATTGATAAGCTGATTCGCTTCTTCCACAAAATTCTTGAAATATTCACTAATACTGTAAGGCTTAGAATCACCACAAAATATCGAAACAGCAAGTGGTTTCGTTTCATAGTTTTTGTGAAATATCTTCATGGACGTTGGCCACATTTGCATCGGAGAGTTGCGGAAAATTGACATACCATCCACGTTAACAAATACAGCGATTTCTTCGCCTGTATATTCATTTGATATGGCTTTCTCGAGGCCATCATTCATGCCTAAATAAATAAATTCACCGACGGTGTTTTTATTACTTCGCATTTGTTGTAGACTATAGCGGTGCTTGGTGCCTAATAAAGTCTGCGCAGTTTTTGTTAAATCCGAATGCCCTTCACTACGAAGTACCGATAACAAATCCGTTACTACATTTAAACACAACGTTTCCAAATGATTCAAATGCCATTGTTTTAATTTGTGTTGTAGTCCTTCAGTATCGACAGAACACTCAGAAAACGTATTTTTATCACTACAAATCTTATCGCCATTTTCAGAAATTTGTAAGATGTCACTTTCAATATTTTTGGGTATATTGCTTTCTTCCAATATTACAACGTTATTCACTTTATCAAATGAATTATCGCCATCGCTTAAAATCTCGCTCTTATTCGAAACCACTTCATCAGCTGCTAGCACGTCACTATTATTGCACGATTCTTTCAAAATGAATCACTCTTTTTTCAATTCTCGGTACTGTTTTAGACGATAATGATTATTTTTCCTTGGCATTGTAAAGTTCAACAAACACAGGCAACACAAAATAATATAGAAAAATCCTACGCGATAAATTAAATGAATAACGTGACACACTGATTACTGTAGACTGACTGGCGAAAGTATCATTCTCTTCCCGTTCGGTTTATATTAAAGACGACAGAAAAAAGTGTTCTGTCTGTAGGACAGACCGCAGATCGGATCAAATTGAGTCCCTAACCCGTTAGGAGAGTGGCCGCTCGATGGGCAAAACAAAATTGTCTGTAGGTCATCGGATCAAGTTTGAATTCTGTCTTTTTCGCTCCTCATTATTATATTGCTAATAAAGGTTAGTTATAATCATGTTTATCGTGTACTTAATGATAATTATTTACAATTGTATAATATAATATTGTAATTAGTAATAATTATAATAATTGGTTATAGTTATTATTACTTTTCGTCTATAATTATTATATTATTATTAATAAATAATAATTGTTTATTATGAGTAATCAACAATTAAAATTTTTAACATATAGGATAAACCTTGAATTATAATAACTCAAATAAATTCGAAATTTCAGATTGGATATACGTTAGCAAACATAAAAAAAATAGAAAATCGTTGACAAACATTCACGGTCCAGAATAATTGACCATTACTGCGCCGATGGTTGGTAACGCTATACTGGCCATACTTTGGATCAGCGACGGCAGATATGATAAAACCGATAGTGATGACAATTAAGGGCAATCGATGATGGCCCGCTATTAATACCCTATACTTGGCCATTCATTGGCAGCAGTACGATGGGCCAGTATTGGTTGGCCAATGGCAATTGGTAAAAAATCAGAAGTGACGGCGTACAATACTAACCCATTAATGGGCCAGATATTGGCAAGTGACGCTTGGCCAATTATTGATAACCATACATTGGCCAAGACTTGGGCCTGTTGTTACTCTTGACGATTCCTACATGGCAAATTATATGCGATAAGCGATACACCGGAAACGCGTAAAGATAAAAACTTCTCACTCGTAAGGAAGAGAATGTACAAATCCTTGAATCCATAATGATCGTTCAAGAATGAAATATCAAAATCCCCTGTCCAAAAAATATACATTCCGAAAGAAAATCCTTCGAGCCGGGAAGTTGACCCAGTCATCAAACTGAGTTGATAATTCCCATGTGCTCGCTCAGACCCAGGTCAACAAAGTTTATCTTGGGGTAAACGCGGCGACACGACCAAGGCCCCGTTTTCCTCCCCATGTTTTTCCAACGCTCGAGATAACGAGTCGCTCACCAATTTCAAAGAATCAGGACGAAAGCTAAGAGAATCACAGTCTGCAGCCAATCAGAATTCCAGAAGATATCTCTCCTTCCCTAATCGACGAATGACATGTACTATTTCCCTTTTAATATATTTCCTACCAATCTAAAAATTATGCACCATAGAAAAAGCGTTTTTCCAAAGGCATTTTATCCCACTATTCCAACATCCAAATATACTACAAGTTTGGATAGAAAATTCTTCAAGTCAGTTCTCCCAACTACTCCACCGGAGCAAGTGCTCCCAATTTTACCATCGAAGCCAAGTCTCCCATCAGCGATCATCGTAACAAGTACCATTTCTGTCTCCTGACAGTAACCGCGAACTTCTGAGAAACTTTTTGTCAAGTCTGTAATTTTCGAATCCTTTGTAGAATTGTCTGTGTGTTCTCGTGGAAGTCTACTTAAATGATAATGCGTAACATAACGTAAATTTCAACCAGTGTCGAACTAATTGTGTTAAATTGTGTCATCATGAACCATCGGCTTCATCTTGTAATCGAGTGTATACCTAAGCGAGAGAATCGGCCTACCTGCGAGAGGCCCCCGTACTCGACCGTTTGTAAACAGACTGCACCTACAAAGGCATACCGGCAAATGTATGAAATTGTAATCTTTATTTTTATGAGATTAGCCTAATTGGTTAATTGAATAAACCCTTGTAAATAGGATTCTGAGTCGTTAAGTCATATGATCCATTAAGATAATTTCTGAACTCCTATCCTTGCATGCACTTCCCCTTCTTGCACCCTCATCCAGAGCTATTGCGCTAGGCGTAGGCTAGACAGAGGGAACCGCAATAAATATGTGCCCACGTCCACTCAGGACGTGACAGTGTTTTGTGTAGTATGTTGTTTGGATTGTTTTATATTCTAAATTCTATATTTTAAAACATGTTTTTACTGATGGTAAACGCTCTACTCGCACGCTCATTATTCGCGGTGCTGTTATGATTATCACAAGTCGATAATCGACCCACTCGATTGACCGCGGCTTGATAGATCGCGGCGCGGGAAGAGGGATGGGACGCTCTGAACCATGGTGGTTTCGGAGGTCCCATGTGTATGATGTATAGGTGTATTGTGTGTACGTGTGTGTATGTCGCTCGCCGCTCCTAACTTTCCTTATCGCTTGATCTTTAATTTAAAGGAGGAGGGTTGATAACAGAACATTTTCCGCCCATTGCACACTCGAAAAATAAAAATTTCATTTCAGAATATTCTTTCGAGCTTTTGCTTAGTTCAGGATGTATATTATTTTGTTTTATGTAATTTACGTAATAAATAATATCACAAGTCCCAGATATTTCAGCCCAAAATGAGGGTATTTCGCCTTTTTTTGTATGTTGTTGACGTTTTTTTAATACTTTGAAATACTTTTTTCTTTAAAGCATTTATGTGAACCATATTGATTTTGACTTCTATGAATACTACTCTCATTAAGCTTGTATATGAATACTATTTTGAGTTGGTTCACAGTGCGCTTCCACTCAATAAAAACACATAACTCTCGCGCGAGAGTGTAAGTTGAGCCGCGAGGCCAAGCGTGTTCAGACGTGTTTTGCTGCGCTCAATAGAGTTTTACGTGTCGTAAATACAAAAAATGTGTTCTAGAACTATTGTTGCGAGTGTTTTTGATGAATAACGCCTGGAAGCCAATGTGACTGTTCTAAGACTTGGAGAAAAACAAATAGTGACTTTCGTATTTTTTCTAATTGAAGAATGTTCGGAAATCATTCGAATTTTCCCGCGGACTTCATGGGGGCGCTGATCGGCGTCGACAGCGCCAGCCCCCGCGGCCCTCGGCTACCGCGGAAACTCGGGTTCCGCGCGTTTTTCCCCTGGTCACGTGACGCGGCGTCCCGGCGTGGACGACATTCTTCGCAATGAGTGCTTAGCCATCGGACGCGTCTTACGGAAAGCAACCCTTCTCAGCTTGACCGAGAAAACCCCATTGTCTCCGGTTTAACGGTAAAAGGCTACCATCGGACCTTGTTTCGTATTCGGCTACCCTCGCGTGTGCGGTGAACGGCAAAAAAAAGTAGCAAACCCCCCTCGGAATTGTGCGTGCGTGAGTTCGACGAGAGAACTCGGGCCTCGTTGTCCACCAGCCCAAGCTCGACGCTCACGCCTTCTCGAACAAAGAATTATATCCATACTTAGAAGATCGAAAAACTGTGATCTGCAGAGTGGTTCTAAATATCGATCTTACGCATTTCGTGTAGCTCGGGCTAATAATACCACTGCTTCATCTACCGTAGTGGGAACAAGAGTTCTCGCTTCAACAAGGAATGTGGACGAAGACGATACTAGGAAAAAACCAAATGTTCATTTATCCAGACCTCGTTGTCACAATACTAATACGTGTTGTATAATATGTAAGCGTAAGAACAACCTCGTGACTATGCCGAAAGCAGCGTAAACTGAAGCCTTTAGAAAGACTGGAATATGTATTTCATCCGGTAAACGGTGTTGTAAAACTCCTATTAACGGGTCGGTATTCAGTGAATTGGCTCTGCAAGCGTTACGCCCAGTGAGCGATAATACAGCAATGTCTAAAAATGATGTTGAGTGTCTTATAAACAATATTAGAAAGGTAGCAAATAAAAAAGGTCTCGACTTTGATACACCGGGCGAGCTTTCCGAATTTGATTATTGTATTATGCACCTCTTCCTCGAGATCAGTGTGTAGTACCCCCTCGATATGCCGATATTGCCACAATTTTTACAGTTTTTTGTTTTGGTTCTGGTCGGTGTGTATTCCGATAGGCAATTTATTCTTCTTCTTCGTGCCGATCACGTCACACGTGTCATTGAGAAATTTATCGAAAAATGGGAAAAAGGAAACATAGACATCGTTTATCGCATGAAGACGAGCGAGATGAACTCAAAAATCGAGTGAAATGGTTGGAAGAACAAGTTCGGAAATACGAAAAGAAAAAATGTGATAACAAACGTAGTATGTATTTAAGGCTAAAGAAAGCCTGGCCTTTTTTGTGTGCTTCCAGAAATTGTACGAAAAGGACATTGGTTACTTTTCTCCAGCCATAAACCAAAAAGAATGTCACAACGATGTTCAACATCGCTTGTGTACATAATCCCGTACAGAGACTCACTTCTTCGTGCTTCTCGAAATTGTACAAAAGGGTTATAATGGTTTCTTTGGTCCAACCATAAACCATAAAGGATGTCACAACGATGTTCAACATCTCATGTGTACATACCCCCGTACATAACGCCATGCGGATCCTGTCTCTCGATCGTTCAACGATCGCGGGTGTAAGATCAGCAGGTCAAACATTTCACGTGACAGTGCAACCGTCTCGTGAAAACAAATAATCCCAAAAAATAATAATAATAGCAAGGTATTTTCGGTTATTTTTTCCATTACAAAAGCTAATCGAAGAAAAAGCTCGACGCGGAGTCAATCGCGCAGTGGATCTCACAAAAGAGATCCCGACGATTACTACCATGGCTATGATCATACTGATGATGCAAGCATACCATTCTGGTTTTCAAGACGAAGATCGTCGCTCTAGGCGCAGTCATTCTCATCGAGACGAACGAGATTATTCGCATACCGATCATGCGTGTCGTCGCGACCGAGTTTGGTCTACGGATTATACAAGGAACTCAAGGAACAAGTCACTAAAGGAAAATTTCGGTATGCAGGTTCAGGGACACTCAACATCTCCCATACTCGACTTACCACAGAAGTGTAATATCTCCGATTCTGAGGCTAACGTCATCTAGGCTGTTTTACAAACGTCCGCGGATGCCCCAGTCATTTCGACTGGCACGATTACGGCGAAGGAAAAGGCCACTTCAGGAAAGGTGTCGGTCGAGGCACAAGAAATTGAATTACAAGCAGACGTTTTCGAGGTGATTGGAGAATGCATCAGACCGGAGTGGGTGTTAGCTCCACCACTACATAGCCATCTTGCGACGCTTTGGTGTAAGCTTATTGAAAAAGGTCTTCCGTCAGAACTACGGAACGGTTTTTTAAAAAAGATTTCACCCCCGGAAAATTGCACTTTCGTCGATCCTCCAAAATTTAATTTGGAGATTAAAGCAGCCCTGGACAGTACCATTATAAAACGAGATGAAAGGATCTCTGAAAAACAGGAAAAAGTCGCTGCTTCACTTTCAAGCGTGGGAAAGGTTCTAGATCTAATAATTAAATCAAATCCGCCGAATAAGGAGCAGTATTTAGAGCCGCTCAATGTAGCTGTGAAACTTCTTGCGGATCTACAGCACAACGAAACATCGATCCGGAAAAACTTGATTCTAAAAAATATCAAGGGGCCGTTGGGAGATACACTGAAGAATTCATCGTCGGGCGATTGGCTGTTTGGAAAAGATATGAGCGAAAAAATAAAAGCAGCTAAAGTTCTGCAGCAATTATCGAGAGGTCTGAAGCAACGCGACTAAAAACATCAAAAGTAAATAAAGCGCAGCCAGTTTTAAGCATTCCTTTCTATATTGAGAATGCATATATCTGTCCAGCATCAGTACTAGTAACGTACATAGGCAAGAGAAAAGATGTACAAGGAAATGAATCTCGTCTTTTTATAGCCCTAAAAAAACGACACAAACAAGTATCCACTCAATCTTTAAGCAGATGGATAAAAAAGACCCTAACGAAAAGTGGGGTGAATACAGAGGCATTCGATGCTTACAATCTTTGTCATGCGTCTACCTCGTCCGCAAAAAGAAGTGGGCTCAATAGAGACATCATTAGAAGAGCTGCAGGTTGGGTAGAACATTCGAGTACCTTCGCTAGGTTCTATGATCGCCATATTGTAACAAGCAAAGCCATGTTTGGAAATACGATTTTAAATAGCAGCCATCTATAACATTACAAGTTCTTATGCTTTACACTTAATCGTATGGTTAAATAATTAATTAATTAAAAATAAACGATATCGAATTTCCGATTTCGTAAATATCTGCCGTAACGAACTTTCAATAACTACACGCTGAGCTCGAGGAAAAGGCGCGTTATACAATTATGAGATCAAACGAACTTACCGGTAAGTGAAGTTCGATCTTAAATGTATGAAGCGCCTCTTCCGAAGAGATGAGTCCCACCCAATAAATTCTCCCCTTTTCTAATGATACGCTCGTTAGAAACCCTAATGGTTACGGCAGCACTTTGGAAGAATGAATTGCCTATCGGAATACATACCAACCAAAAACAAAACAAAAAACTGTAAAAATTGTTGCAATATCGGCATATCGAGGGGGCACTACACACTGATCTCTTCGAAAGAGGCGCTTCATACAATTAAGATCGAACTTCACTTACAGGTAAGTTCGTTTGATCTCATAATTATACTTTCATGGGCATAACAATTTCTGATTCCAACCGTATTTTTGAATTAAGAAAGCCCGAAATTCGGTCTACGAAAGTGAGATCATCTCGTAATTGCTTGGCAATGTTACTTGTTAAACTTAGAACTGGTCTCTCTAGGGGTGTTCTGTCCACATTATTCAGTACAAAAAAAGATAAATTTCAGCAGCTGTGCAATGTGCACGCCAGGCTTTAGTAAAGAACTTTGTGCCACTATACCTTGGAACAGAACACGCAACGAGAACACAAGTAATTGTAAAATATACGAGGCCTCTTGCTAGAAGATTATTTATTCCCGACGATGACAATGATGTAGTGATACTTGTTGCTGATGGCACGTATATTTATGTACAGAAGAGTGCGAACTACTCCTTTCAGAGAAGATCTTTTTTATTCCACAAAGGAAGACCGTTGGTTAAACCTATGGTGTTGGAAACTACTTCTGGTTATATTTTAGACGTCTTTGGCCCTTACTTGGCCGATTCACAGAACAACGATGCGAATATACTTACGCATATATTAAAAAAGGACAGATACAGCGTCAGAGAGTGGCTGAAGCCAACTGATGTTATCATTGTTGATAGAGGTTTCCGTGATTGTTTGTAACTTCTGGAAGAAATGGGTCTCGTACATAAAATGCCTCGTTTCCTGAACAAGCAGCAACAGTTTTCAACAGAGGATGCTGACAAGATACGTCTCGTTACGAAAGTAAGGTGGGTGGTTGAAGCCGTTAATGGCCAATTGAAAAACTGGAGAGCATTGGACAAAGTAATACCAAACACGCAAATACCCTATATTCGCGACTACGTACGAATCGTATGTGCTATTATTAACGCATTTCATCCTACATGGATGAAAAACACCGAAGATGATGAAATAGGGCACAGTAGTACGAGTTGATCCTTTGGGGTAAGATGATTCTTTGTAATTGCGCTGAAACCACTAACGCCATCTAGTCTATTTCACTGCTAAAACATAGGTCCGGGCACCCACCCGCCACAGTCAAATCGCAATGGCGGCGTGAGCGATACATAGATATTAACGAGAAAAAATAAAAATTGTGCACGGCTGATCCTAAGGTAGGCATGATTTTGAGCTTATATTACTTTTATAGAAACAATGTTAAATGTCTTTACTGTTATGTTTGATGCTTTCTATTGTGCTTAATTTTAGTATTTGTGCCACGTGAAAATAGCCGCATGCTTGTAGGTTATGGTAACAAACATTGAATGAAAAAGTGGGACTTGGGTCAAGATGATTCCTTTCTATATGCACGAGATGATTCCCGGAGATCATCTCGTACCATGTTTTGATTTAATTTTGAACTTAGAACATTGTAAACAATAGTCGGCGTCTGTCTGTCTGTTCTTTGTCTGTCTTGATTCAGAGTGACTGTACTGAACAGGAAAGTTTTCGAACGATACCAAGGGTGAAGGATGGATAAAATGTTGTGCATGTGGGAAATGGGGGCATGAAGCATGTGCGGGGATAGATGGTGATAACATTGAATTTATTTATGATATATGCATAGCAGCACCTGCCAACAAGCGTTTAAATTTATAAAGAGAGATAATAAATTCGTTATTCGATCATAAATGTTATTTTATGCTACTTTTGAATGATTTGTTCGCTTAGTTAGGTATTCACAAAGGAATACAATATTTAGATTTATTTCATTATTATTATTGTAACTGGTACAAATTAATAACTAAGTGAGAAGACTGTTTTATTTTCGTTATTATGATTTGTGACTTTTAAAGTCATCAGACTGTTGATTTTGTTAGTTTTATTACCTTACTTAACTTGACATAAGTAAGATGTAGCATTATTTTAAAAAAATAATATGGTTCAATGGGGGTAAGATGATCATAGGGATCATCTTACCTCTACCTGGAGGATCATCTTACCCATAGGGGTGTACAAGATGATTACTTTGTAAGATTTAAAAAAAAGACATATTTTGAAGAAACATCGATTAATTTCTAGTTTTGAGTATTAGGAAACTTGGATAGATAAATATACTAGTAATAATCGCCTTTACTGTTGGCTTAACTTAAAAAGTATGTATTTTACAGCGATTCCCGCTTAAGGGGATCAACTCGTACTACTTTCCCATGATAGCTCAAAGGATGCTCGATTTGGCCAAAAATCCTAACTGCTTACAACAGACAGTCGATGAGAAACGATGGGCGAGAAAAAAGGTGATCTGGACAAACCTAAGTGATACGAATCTTCAAGATTTTCCACGTCTTACCTGGGATGAGCTGCGACAGTTGACTTTTGGCATATATTGTGACGTGGCGTCACAAGTTTCGCAGGCTCGACGCTGGCTCAACGACCAACCCCTTAATCCCCCCCTCCCCACGCACTGCAACCCCCCCCCTTTTTTGCGCTTGTTCCGTTTCTTTTTAATTATTTGATAAGCCGCGAAAATGTGTG
>JAPYZJ010003828.1:0-15164 GCA_030522765.1 Ophioninae sp. B BG-2022a | reverse complement strand
TGATGTTTTCTGGAATAACTGCCTCATTTGGGCGTCCACTGCGCTCTGCATCATTTGTGCTGGTACGACCACGTTTGAATTCAGCAATCCACTTCTCTAACATTTGTCTCGATGGAGCAGAGTTCGGATAATGTTTATCAAGCCATTGTTTGGTTTTCACTGGATTTTTTTCATCAAAAAGCAATGCTTTATTAAAACTCGAAAATCACTTTTTTCCATTTTCCTTTTAATAACAAGAGTTGCTTCACAACAAGTGTTATAACTCACGAATCAATTATCGGATTGCTATCAAATTTATACACGTATCATTTGAACGTTAGGATTAAATAAAAATCATACGGAGAAAATTCTAGTAACGCCATCTATATGTCATCCTACGGACTTATTGAATGCACTGTTATATGATCGAAAAGAATAAAACGATGGAAAAAATAGATTTTTTTTTTCGTAATCTCGCAACTTCCAACAAAATAACGAAAAGTTGAACTTTATTCCCGAAATGTTTGTATCTACCGTGGGATCTCATTGCCGAAAGAGCAGGTGTAGCGAAAAATATGCCTAAAACTGGTTTAAGGACGAGTTCGAGGTACATTGAGGTCCATCCAAGAATTTCGAGGTTGGCCTTGAGCATTCCCAACTATCCGTCTATCCGGCACACGAGTGTTTAGGCTCTAATGAAAGCCGAGGAATCTCCTCGAAAGGTTTTCGTGTTCAAGGCCACCGGACCGAGGTTTCTCAATGTACGTCGAGGAAAACGCGTTGCTGGTTAATTGCTGCTTTATGAATCGTATCCTCATTCTTCAGAGGCCCTTGTTCTCGCTTCCTGATTCGAACTCGGCAACGAACCTTGGGTACCGTTCACGTTACCATTTCGTTGCAATTCGCACCCTCCCCCCTCCCCGCGTCCGCTCCCATTTTCGACCCCTTTTCCCTCGACCCGGTTGCGAAACCTAATATACATGTATCCTTTCTACTCGCTCGTATTCCCTCGAAACTTTGCGTTGTTTTACCCGTCGCGCACTCCATTAGAGAACCGCGGGAGAACGCTTGGCTCATTTCACTTTCCACAGTGCGGTCGCGTTCCGCACGATACTCTACTACCTGCAACCCTTTTCTTCGATACGGCGAAACCTGACCTTTTCTTCTTTGGCTCAGAGTTTTTGTTTGTTCCCTAACCGCTTTGTGGTTATCTTTACCACTCTTGGTCGCTGATCACTCTGTTCATCGTGAAAATCGGAGTGAAATTGACCTCATTTATTCGACTGATAACTCGCTGATATTGCAAAGTTATAGTTGAAGTACGGATCGTTGATTCGGATTTCAAGTAATCTGGTAAATCACATTGAAACGTAACGAAATTTCTTCTATTATTTTCTTACTTCTTAATTTTTCAGTAATTTATGACATTTTTCCAAATTCGAATTCTTTATAATTGAGACTCGAAAAAAATACTAAGATCTTTTCATGACGAATTTTGTAAAAATAATATCCCAAAATTCAAAAGGAATAATTTTCGTTCCGTTCCATCGTTGCGAACTTCAATTTCATGGTAAATTTGATAAACAATGATGCTGAAAAGATATGTAGATACTATCTTTAGGAATTTCTTAGGTCTGAAATACTGGTGAGAATAGGGTAGCTTTTATCCTAAACATTTCGTGTATGGATTAAAATACTTGCAGAATATCCTGCACTCCAGCACTCTGTTTCATTCGGGTCAATCAAGTACAATCAAGGAAAATGCGATTTTCCTTCTGAAACGCGCATTTTTCAGTCGACATCTGACTTGATTTTTGCTTTGCTTTAGGGAGCGTGATTATTAATGTATATACACAAATTATATAGAAAATCGTTTGTTTCAGCTGTATGGAAACCGTGTTGTTGACCATAAAGAAGATATACAACCTTTGCTAGCATATGCCGAAAAGATTCACTTCAAGCTACATAAGCGCGTAAAAGTTATCTGTTTATCTATATCCGGTAACTTGTTATGCGGTATTTGAATTGAATCAGGTCAACTTGATTACATTTAGTAGATAAGCAACGATTCCGAGTATTTCACTTCGGAAAGAGAATCCTTCGATATTATTTCGATCGACGGTTAACGGAAATGAGAACTCGTCTATTAATCATGATTCCAGAATCTATCTCACTGTTAAATCAGGCCGTTTAACAGTGAGAAATTCATTGCGAAGAAGAGTGATGTCGAGCTCATAAAGGCGTTGAAGCCCGAGCGCGACTAGGAGAGAAAGCGGAAGAGGTGGAGCGCTCGAGTGGCCAATTCTAATTTGGCACAACGAGAACATGGGTGGCGGAGTTTCCTTCACCTTCTCGGACATTTGCGCCGCTTTTCTTCGCTGCCCCACGTACACTAGAAGATACATCAGAAGGCAGATACGAGTCCAGGATGATGGGTAGGGTAGGATATACGTATACCGGAATAGAGAGGAACAGAGGGAGGATCGTTAACGCGAGTGTAGGGAGAACGCGCGTCGCGGCTGATCTAGTTTGGACCAGTGATGACAGTTATGTATCTAGCATAGCGATGCCAGCCAACTGGGGTGACGTCGTTCATCACGGGTACCCGTGCGTATTTCGCATCTCCGCGCGCGTCTCTCACTCTTCGCATATACCTCTGGCAAATGCTTTCCTCTCCCCATTAGCGGAGTTTACTGCATGTATATCCGTCGCGTTTATAATCGCGAGGGTGGTCACCCCACTTTCCTCGGGTTCTCTGGCTCTCCCGTTGCATTTCCTGGCTGGGGTGCGCATAGCGTGCCCACCCCGGTGAGTGTTGATACACGCACGTGGACACCTAACGAAGCTCGTGCTTCGAACGAGTGTCCGACGACAGAGAGAAGGAGAGAGAGTATTCTATCGCGTATGGCACCGCCGCCATGTTATCGAGCAACGCTCTCACGGCTTCTATCTTTCACGTTCATTCCCTCGCTCTCTCAAGCACGCTGGATGGGACGCCGTCCATCTTTCTTCCGGAAGTCGGAGGTCCTGCTCTCTCTCTCTCTCTCCTTCTACCTCTCTCCGACTTTGAGCGTGGATGAGCTCACACTAGCCTTCATACCCTTGCGCCCTTGCGACAGGCTGAGGCTCGCGAACCACGCGAGACAACATGATAGAGAGAGCTTGCAACCCCAGGATTATGGTACGTAGTCCATCTCTTTCTCTCGCTCCATCTCTCTGTCTCGTGTTCTCTCGCCATTCTACACTGCCACGTTGTTAATATACTGGTTTCTCCTCGTTAGTACGCACAACATTACACCCTATGTATCCTGACGGAGCTATAACGTGCTGGAAGCGAGAGAAAGACAAAAGGATAGAGAGATGGCGAGAGAGAGAGAGAGAGAGAGAGAGAGAGAGAGAGAGAGAGAAACAAGTATCCATTGCCATAGCGCGGAATAATGTAATTGTAATAGAGCCAATCAAGCGCCCGAGTAATGCACCTTAGGACTCGCACTTTGGCCTATGTCTATACACATGTAGAATTCCAGACTGGAGGCTCAACTGGCATAAGAAAGATCCTGGCGAAATGAACCGATTTCACAGTGGCCGACTCATTAGAGATCGTTTTCATTCTACCAAAATTATTGTTCGCGCCAATTCTGAATTTAGCACCCTTTATTCCAGGGTTCTCTTCACGCCAGGAGGAATCAACCCTTTGGGATAACCCTATGACAAATTCCAGCGCGAAGCGTCGCGCTTCGAAAGATCCACCTCAGTCAACCGACCAGTATCTCCCTGGAAACTTTTTTTTATTTGTACGAACGAAAGTTATTGCGGGTCGTATCTCGAGAGCGGATCCAAATCCTCCGAGGGTTTCCCTCGCCACGCGCACCTTTCGCTATAATTCTAAATTATTCCCCGTCACGACTGGATGAGAGGGAAAGCAAAGAGAGAAGAAGAAAATGGAGAGGAGGAGCGAACACCGGCATCTATCTTGTCCGAAGAGATACACTTCGTTCTGATTGCGCTTGCGAGTAGTCGAGTTAGTGCGTGAGACTCGACGCTTTTGTAACCTGCCGGAGGATCCTTCGGGACGACA
This sequence comes from Ophioninae sp. B BG-2022a, assembly GCA_030522765.1. Classification (NCBI taxonomy): domain Eukaryota; kingdom Metazoa; phylum Arthropoda; class Insecta; order Hymenoptera; family Ichneumonidae; species Ophioninae sp. B BG-2022a. Next base: position 11,107 of record JAPYZJ010003828.1, on the reverse strand, counting down.
CTCCGCGTGTCTCGAAAGTATCATTCGACCCTCGTTTCATTGCCTTTGCACCGTTTGGAAGATGAGAATAGAAAAATTTCTCGATTGTCCGTAAAAAAACGGGTCGCGATTGGATAATTCGAAACGATGATGGGTTTGGTTTGGTGAAATGGCACCGAGTCTATTCGTCATTCTCCCGAGTCTACCGTGTATGAATACCATTAATTTCGTCAATGAGAATTCGTCGATCCGTGTAAACTCCAGTCTATTTCTATGCGGACTCCATGACTTATGTACGCCAAGATAAAATAGTGCTCCTAGGAACGCGGAAAGAAATCTTTACATTCATTGGCTCGCACGTCCCTGAGCGACCCCATTGTGTCACACAATTTTCTCTCCCTCTCACCAGGATATGCCTCAACCCTCCGGCACGTATCTACCGCGTCGCGTCCCGGCCTGATCGGGGGAGGGTTGGCGTGAGCAAAACCGGCCAGAATTATAAAACATCGGAGCCCAACCCCCAGCTGCTTCGACGAACACACCAGGAAATAACTTTACGAAAATAAAACTCTGAATCATCCTGGCTCCAACTCACGATAAAAGTGTTAAAAACGTTCTTCTTTTTCCTTATTCGTCCCAACAGTTGAATAGCAATTTAACGGGAAGCTTTATAACGAATTAATGCTCGTTACTCTAGCCGGAAATGTTTGTAAGCAAAATTTGATATCTTTATCTCATTCGGTGAAGCATTTTTACTGTTTGAGGGAAAATTAACGGATAATACTTACGAAAGGATTTTTTTATGAAGACAAATAATACGTGATTTAATCTTTGATATTCTCGATTCTTATTCAAAGTTCGACGAAATTTGATTGATCAATCACTCTTGTTTTTTCATTATTCCGCAATTTCTCGGTTTCGATATGAAAACAAAATTCGAATAACTGTATCTTTTCTTATTGCCTCATTTTTATCAATTAAAATCAGATGTAAGAATCGTTGTATTTCTTTTGTGATTATTATACATTTTAAACACTTATTATGTTATCCTGTTTTGAACCGCGCAATTTTTTCTATTTCGGAAGATACTATTTAGAATATCACTTTAGAAGTTTATATCCCATAAAAAAATACTAGATTTTTTCTTATTAGATTGGCTTAGAAACGTTATTAGATAAGATTAGATTGATTTTCCGAAATATGTGAGAATGCTATGAAATTCGATATTTTTCATTTCAAAAACCCAAACTTTGGAGTGTTATCAAATAATAGTATTTTTATTATCAGCAGATCTGCTCTACAACCTTTCCCAAAAGCTCAACGAATACTTTTCACGATTTTATCAAAAGGAAAACAAAGTGACTCTTTTTTAAATACAACTGTTAAGCTTTCGCATCGCATTGCAAACTGGTATAGTTACCAAGGGGCATTTTGTGCAGGCCGTATTTACAAAAACCAAGAAACTAATGTGATCGAGGTCCCGTCTGGAATGTTCAATCGAATATCTTTTTTTTCTGTTAAATTGACAAATGGCGTCAAGACCCTCCGCCCGATATTCGAGGGTGGAGTTTCCGGTTGAAATTACATCGTTTATAATATAATCGTCGTCGACGATAATCCACGTAGCTCATGCTTCGACGCTGTTTTCATCCCCTCTCGGTTGATGTATGCGAAGAAAAGCGCTCACGACAAATTTCGGCTCCATCGATTCAAAAAAAAGTATTAATGGAACCCCAGCCGTTTTTCACGCACACACTCGCGCACACATGTGTATACAGATATACAAATACACGCGGATCCAATCTAGCCTGTACGGTCAAAAACCGATTGTACGGACCCTCGGGTGCTTCTCATCCATCCGTACGTTCGTCTTCGTTGCGCTGGAAGGATCGACAGAGCAGGAAACATTTTCCGCGGGGGGGAGAGATTCGTCCGAGAGACACGCGAGTTTTTGGGGTCTCGTCGTATATCGGAGATGCAAGGGTGCTGTCAGGGGTTTAACCCTCAGCGTGCACGGGATGAAGCCCCACCCCTAGACGAAGGCAACCCCTCTAGGCCCATCCCCTATTGGGGCGCCCCCCCTCTTTCGATGAAACGCGCACATACACACACAAACACACACACACACATACACACACGAAGGGGAGAATAGAACTGGACGAGCGAGAAAGGATCTTGCTCACAAGTGGCTCGTGCGTTGTCGGAGTACAAGGCACGAGGTAGAGTTTAGAGGTACGAGAGGCGGCGCAGCGTGGCGGTCTCTCGGTAGTTCGTGAAGTACGGGCACGACGTCGACGTCATACGTCATACGAAACGAAGCCTGATATCGGGAACTTTGGGTTCAAGCAATTTCTCCGTATCGGAGAACACGTTCTAGTCAATTGTGAAGAGAAAGGGAATTGGGGGAACGAGAAGAGGAAGAAGAATCGTAGGATTGAAATTTAACGTTCCTTTGAGAAATCGGATTTTGGTAAGAAACAGTGTAGAATCTTTGGAGCTTGGTAAAGACGGAGAAAACGCTCGGAGGAATCTTCAGGCTCAAAGCTGGCTTAAAAGCTGGAAGAAACCTTGGTACAGAGGTAGATAGAGACAAGTTGGAGGGAAATGGAAGAGCATGAATGAACAAAGTCCATTCGGTGATACAAAGTGAATCTTCTCGGAGCTTGCCAGTGTGTTCGTTTACCTGCGAGAGAGAAAGAAGGGAAGAGAGAGAGAGAGAGAGAGAGGAGAGCTCGAAAGCGCGTGCTCACCGAGGTAACTCTATCCCCCGGTATATCCACACTGCGGAATCGCTTATGGCTCATAAACGCCTCGTAACTTAGAGCCCAGGACCCGGTGGAGTAGGTGGCGGCACGCGCGACCACGCGAAGAGATAGTCACGGGGATCCCGACGAGAATTCTCGTCTCGTATATGGTCGTTCTACAGAGCGGTGGACCGCGTTCAGCTCCGCTTTATATATCCCCACTGACGACAACGTTTTGACGAAAAGCGATAGAAAGTGGAAGAATTGAAAAGATCGATGTACGCGCGATTACGGTTTCCGGAAAAATAAAAAAAAAAGTGTTTTTTTTTTCTCAAAGGTGTTTATCGCGTTGTCGGCGCGCCACGGTGAAAACGTTTATGGATAAAGTTCATATTTTTCGTCGAACACCTACCGACATCGTTCCGCTAACAGGTAAATATTGCCCACCTACAAAATACCAATTAATCGGGACGTTGGAATGCAATACAATTGTGTTTGATCGTAAAATTACATAGATGGCGTTGACGTTTGAATCATCGAAGTGCAAGAACATTTTCAATGTCACATCTTTATCGGCAAATTTATACGAAATCATATTTCTCAGATAAAAATTTCAGTTCGTTCAGTAATAATTGCTTTTAAAGCAACGTTCCTCTTTTCATTTTTGTTGATCAAGGTTTCCAAAGGAAAGTGGCAGAAAAAGGATTTTCGTTGCTTCCTAATAAAAAATTAAATGTCATGAAGATACCACGAGTTTTTTTTAGGACTCGGGTATGATGACCTAAATCTGCAAAAGTTTGATGGAGATTATAAAATGAAAATGGATTTCAGTTGCGTTCAGTTGATTCTGAATCGGAGACGCTCAGTGATTTGGAAAGATAGACCGAACTTTCGTAGGAATAATTCGGGCTAATTAACAATCATTCAACGGCCATCAGATCGATTTAATCTTTGAGATAAAAATAACTGGAGACGACTTAATCCTTCATTGGCAAGCGAAAGTGAATAATTTATTGCAAAAATGGAATATTCGTTCATTTTACTGTTTATTCCATCGAATTAACGATTACTTAGAAAAGGATTTATGATGAAAGCGAGGAGGAGAGAACTTAAACTGAACGAAAAATTATTTATGCCCCAGCACGCTACGAGTAGACGAGACCGGGGACAAAAGTAACAGTTTGTACTCCATGCCCGATTTTTCGTTAATTATAACATTTGTGATAAAATAAATCTAGCTATATTAAACTTTCGTTTATGGTCTAGACACGTGCTTTATAATTTTATCTAATAAATTTCGATTTCTGATTGTTATAAATCTGCAGAAAAAAAATTGGAGATTGTTACTTTCGACCCCATGGTCAGGGCGAAAGTAAGAAGGCGTGGGTAGAAAGTGACACCATATTAGTTCTGCTCACTGCTATTAAGGGCATGACGAACATCGCGAAACAACCTCACGAATTTTCGAAATCCCTTTTCTAGGCATCGATTAAGTTTACGGCGGAAAATCAAGCATCAATCTTTGTGGAATTCATAGAGACAGAAATAGATGCTTGAATTTTACGATAAAAATGTTTCGTTCTTGAGAAATTGCGATTTAAAAATTTCGTCTATCTCTCTCGCACTCGTGTGTCACGTGGTACGTCTTCGACGTATCCTTAATACAATGCTCAACAACGCAAGAGTGAATCAAATTATTTAATTCAAAGTTATAGTACAAAAACAATAAGCTTCCTAATAAAGTTTAACTTGAGATTCGAATTTCTATCCAGTCAAACATCAAGAAAAATGTACTTCTTGATGATTAGTTAATTAACAAATTAACGCGGGCGCGGGGGGCAGTGTAAGCTGACAAGCAACGATCATACGTGTCGCTATGGCTATTGGACAAAGCTACAGAACGCTTGTAACTTTCGATCCGCCGTTACTTTTCACCCCTACTTTCATTAAACGTGCTGCGGACACGACTTCCGTTCATTCACGTAATCGAAGTAAAAACAATAGATGAATTTTGACCCCGCATATGTACGCTGGATCTTCAAAGAAACTGTCCAAATCTCAAACTCACCAGTTTTCCTCCCTTTTTGCAATACACCAAATATTACGGATGTTCTTGAACTCTCAACTTTCACCACTTCTCGCCCGTGTGCAATCCCTGGTGCCTTGGATAACCGCTGGTTCCCTGTAAATAGAATATCAGTAAAAATACGCTACGTAAGAATAGAATAAAGTTCAAACTCGAGGTTTTATCAAACGGGTTGAAAATTGTATTACAAGATTAGGTTTCAGGAATGTTATATCTAGATTGATGGTCCCAGAAGACTGTCGATCAAATATTAATTCAATAGGCAAATATTCATTATTAATAAATATTAGTCCATATACGAACAATATAATCAAGAAAAGTTTTTTCATGACACAACAAAATAAATTAGAGTCGTAATAATAATAATAATAATAATAATAATAATAATAATAAAAACCACATAAAAATACAATAAAAATAACATAAGAATGCTTGATCGTAAAACAAAACTTTAACTAGAAAATGTATTAATCACGCTTAGCAAGGATATTACGTAACTCAAATTTTACTCGAAACTCAAGCCCGAAGAAATATTAAGTAGATACTAAAAAAAAATGATTTGTTCGTATTTACATTAAACGAGATGCCTGACAAATTTCATAATTGAATAATAATAGCTATAGAATGAGTTATCACGTGCGCAGCTCAACGGTATTTGTGTTTGGGCCACTCGGTTGAATCGAAACAAAAAAATGTTATTCGTTTAAGCAGACAATAATTTCAAAAATTTCACTGAAATTTTTAAATATTATTTTGAACAGTTATTCAAAAAAATTGATTATTTCCAATTTTCCCAACGCCATTTCGCCCCAATACCAATAACAAGAAAATCGTGGATTTTCTTTTCTCGTATTAACATTATTATTACAACATTTAAAAAATTGTTAATTTTCTTCTTTTGTATTGAAATTCAAGCAAATAATATTGTTTAAATTTTACCAAAATTGTTCTTCGTAGGATTTCGAACGTTAAAATTATATTATTTTTTCTCCAGTGCTATTTTGTCCCAATGGCAATAATGTTAATAAAATAGAAAATAATCGTGGATTCTGGCAAATCGGAACGCAATAGTTGAAGCCAGGAGTGACTGTGCCTTAGAGCGAGATGCTATCGAAGCAGACGCACGTACGTTCGTTTCATATATCCATACTCACTTGGCGACGTTTACCGGTATAAACGTACGTATACGCGGTACGAGAACCGCGGCAGTCCCTTCGTTACGAGCTGACGTATATTCGGCTTAGCGATCGATCTCTCTCACGCGAACTGCTAATTGTGCGGCGTCATAACTCTCCGGCCGGTTCGTCCGGCGAGCCAGTGTACACACGCATGCGTGGAGACACACGCGTGTAGCACGCGGACGCGAGCGATTTTCGTTGCAATGTGTACACCGCACAGTACGCGTTGCAATGTACCTACGCACTGTAACTGAATCCACTATATCCCCGTGTCTACATATGTCTACATACTGGTACACGTACGTGGGAAAAAGCACAATTTGGAGCTCTTAAATCCGTGGAATGTTCGGTCGTATCGACACGTTGAGCTATTTCAGGATTGCGCCCAAAGATTTCCACGCGTCGACGATTTCGGGCAACGATCCGGAAATTAGGATTTTTATAAAAATGTTTGCGATTTTATTCGTAATAACGATTGAATAGATGATTCAATCGGAAATCAGAGTAAATGGTTTCTTCTTTAAATCGCAATTTAGTTAATGATTTTTCTTAATTAACGTTTCAACGAATTATAATAGCTATCAACCGAATCGTATCGATGACAAGTTCATCGAAATAAATAAAAAATGAACTTTAAAACTTTAAAACAAAATTGATGAATCTTGTATTCAAATTATATATTTTGAACGACGATTTCTTTATCAATCGTGTTTTCACGATTGTTAAAAAATTAAAATAATATTTAAAAAAATTTTAAATATGATTCCAATAGAGAATTTATTAGGAAATAAAATAAGAATTATTTTTCTAACGATAACGTTTGAATGATTTTTCAAAACAAAATTTAAATAAATGATCTTTTTTCAAAATCTTGGAATACGCAATTAAAAAAAAATAAGTATTCATAAAATGATTCGTTTACAAATTGTTTGAAGAAAGGTTTTTTCTCAGAATGGTACATAAGTTTTTGAAAAATACCGTCTAAGTAGTTTATTGATATTATGTTATCTTGAATATTGATGTTATCTTGAAAGTTAATTCCTTGGTGATAAACTAATCAACAAGGAATTAACTTTCAAGATAACAAGAGAAAATAAAAAAAAAATTCGATTGAATTATTTTCCGAACAATAATATTTATTGATTATGTTCTTTTCCGAACAAAGTTTGCATATTTGATTAATTTGCAGGATATCACATGAACAATTTTTTTTACTTACGAAACAACACGTACGAAAGAGTTAAAAAACAACACGTATTGATGAATTATTTTCCAAACGCCGTTGGTACAAAATGCAATCACATTCGTATAAAAAATCACTTTTACTTTCGCGTTTCGTTTCAACAGCCCGAGCGTCGCGAGAATTCGTAATTCATGAAAGTTTTCTTCCGCAGGAACCAAAAAGAGGTATACAATCCGCGATGGATTTTGCCCTCACTTCTAGGCACATTTTCTTCCGTTTGTATATACACGCCGCGTCATATTATCTTTTTCGTTAGGACGTTTCTGGGAGCAGAACAATTTATATACGCGGTTTCACCAATCAACAAACTTTTCTGTGAGAGTTCGCGTGTGTGTATACACATTCGTAGAGCGTTCTCTCTCTGGATAAGCAGCTATATCAACGACGCAAGAGCGAGGCGATAGTTTTCTTCGTGAATTTCCCTCGACGTAACTCGTCTCTTGTTCCCCCGTCCCTTGGGGCGATTCCCGTCGGGAATCAGCCACGCAAACGTTATGGGGTGTGTATACGATGAAAAGGAGAAGCGTCGGGGAGGGGAAGTCGAAAGAGATGGCCGATAGCGAATGGAGTGAGAAGAGACGCTTTTCCTCGAGTTTTTTCCCCCACCCCATGGGCATGCTGGTCGCGTGTTCTTTTTGCCAAAAGTTTCGCATTTGAGCAGTCCTTCCATGAGAGAGCAAGTGAAGCAAAGCAAAGGACGAGGGCAGCGGAGAAGGTCAAATGGAGAAAGAGAGAGAGAGAGAGCGATCGAAATCATGGGCCTAGAACGACCGTTCACGATAGACCAGCAAAAACAGTGACAGAGCTGGAGGAAAAAGGAAAGAGAAAAAAAGGTACGGGAGGGGGGAGATAGCTAAAGTGACAAAAGAGATAAAAAAATAAGGGCTGTGGATAGGGCACCGAAGGAACACGCGAATAATAAAAATCGCAACGATAAATCAAGGCCAACAACGTCTGCGGGAGGATGAGCGTCTCAGAACGGTCTTCTTATCTCCGGAAACTGGGAGGGAAAAAAAAATCCGTGGAGGGATGACATTAGCGCGCCTCCGCGTGATTTCATCTTTTATCCTCTTTCTCCCTTTCTCTCTTTCGAAGTCGCAGGTGGTAAAAGCGTGGGCGGGCAATAAGAGTACCCGCTCCCGTAACTTGGCAAATCATTTCTTTTTCCTGTTCATTTATGACTGCGTAAACGCAGTTTTTAAATATTGGATCTAAATATCTGGTAGTTTTCGATTTTTAACGTTTAAAAATGTCGGTTAGTACCTAATAGAAAAAATTGAAAAAGTTTTTTTTATGGCCGAATGACTGTTGTTTGTAGACATAATTATGATTTTTATCGATCTGTAGCTGTATGTTTTTTTTATACATTTATTTTTTGTACGTTCTCTACAATCTCGAAGCACGTTCTGTATTTTTTTTTTTTCATCCATATTGGACGAATAGAATGTCGGAATTTTTTTTGTAAAATTGACCGTATCGAATCGATCAAGAGTGACTGAGTCGAGTCCGGAAGAGTAATTCTATCCCGACCAATGGAAGCATAGAATTATATATAAAGCGAAATAAAACGTCCTTCACAATTTGGAACTCATCAAAAGAGTATTTTTTACCTTTGCAAAATTACGTATTGAAATAAGCTTTGAGTTTATTTGAAATTTGCTTTTTTTCGAAATGGAATTTTGTCAAGCTCATCGCTCAAAGAGAGAAACTCTGCAATAAACAAACCCAAACAATAACTCGAAAGAAACAATCTGTAGTTGAGAGTTCGGTGAAAGAATTCTGACTCGTATTTATATGTAATTTCTTTCGCTAGTTTAGAAAGATAAACAATAAAAAAACATAAAATTACTTGCAGCGCATTTTTTCAAGTTCCAAAAATTTTCTGAACAAATTGCAAGGTATATAAAAACAAAAATGAAGTTGGCCGTGTTCTCTATACGTCACATAAAAGTATAAAAACAATACAAAATATGCTCATCGTGCATATGCAACAGAGTAGCTAATTAACGGCCATCTTCATTCTTACCACTTTTTTTTCGAAAATAACAGTTAGTTTTTTTGGCTGGAAATAAGAGGAAACAACACCCCCTTAATTTGTACGATTTCTCCGACCTGAGCGAATAAAATGGTTGATATTTGTGTCTAGGAATTTTTCTTGATTTTACTTGCGTAGAAATATCGTTAACGAAGGAATTTTGCGGACTTATTTTTGTAGCCGGTGTTTTTGAGGTCGGGTAGGAAACCCGAACATCGAATGACCAGAAGGCTCAAAATTCCGAATTTTAATATACCGAAACTAGTAATTTTGGAAATTTTTGGGTTTGTTTAAAATCAAGCGTTTAAAATCATCTTAAAAAAGCCAAACAAACGCAAATTTCGTAAAGCTTTACGAAATTTGTAGTTTCGGACTATTAAGGGCATGACGAAAATAGATATAACCTTACAAATTTTCGAAATCCGTTTTCTCGGCGTCGATTAAGTTTACAAGCGAAAAATCGAGTATCAGTCTTTTTAGAATTCATGAAGACAAAAATAGATGCTTGAATTTCACGATAAAAATGTATCGTCCTTGAGAAACTGCGATTTAATAATTTCGGCTATCTCTCTCGCACCCCTGTGTCACGTGGTACGTCTTCGACGTATTCTTAAATATCGGAATTTTGAGTGTCATGGTCAATCGAAGGTCGAGTTTCCTACTCAGCCCCGTTTGTTTACGTGCGAAATATAGTTTCGACACGCGTAAAAATTCGAGGTTCGACTAGTTGTCCCGTGAGATTAAACTTCGGAAAGATGCACGTCCGAATTACGACTCGACGATGTCCAGTATTAAGGTCGATCAGAGTGGAGGAAAATGGCGATTTTATCAAGTGTGAAATACATAAAACGCAACGCGTGTAGTTGCGCGCAGACAATGGCGTCCGCAACGTTCGACGGACGTTCGTTTCGTACTAGATATTTTTTGTCGTCACGTGATCACAGAAGAGTCGCAACATTTTTTGCGCATCGTTGCCATAATCCGATACATCGATTGAAGTTTATTATACAAGTACTCGGAGCTTACCTTGATTTTTGTTCCTGCAGCGTGCTTGGAGTAGGGCGCAAAAACGTTCTCTTGCGGGATGATTTAGCTGCGAAACGACTCACTTGTCATGGCGACGCGAGCCGAGTGTGCGACAGGCGCGCCAGCCTCCCCACCCAACGACTCGGCGAAAAACAAAACACGCGCGCGAGTAGGGGTCGGAGGGACGAGATAGAGAGAGAGAGAGAGATGGAGAGCAAAGCGAGGAGCGATAATAACGCGTGTGTCGCGGCGCAATAAGGTGCAACGGTAAAAACAAAAAGAACTTTTCCCATTAGACGAACAATCCGTCATTCTTTGAGATTTCCATTATCACAATTATTCGTCACAATTACCGGGATAAAAAGTGTGGAAAGTGCAGTGGGTCGTGTATACTCTCGAGTGTAAACAACGAACACGAGTCGTACGGATTTTTCACGTAAGTATTTTCATCGTCTCGTATCTCACGACATACCCGAAACAACACTCTTTTTCTGCATTAAAAAATTACGTGTTACGCTTGCGTAATCGTGATGCACTACGATGTTCCGAAATCGAATTTTTTTCCGGTACGCCAACGGTTTTTGTGCATCGTTTCGATGCGACGAGAGCGCCACCGTACTTCTCGCCGTCTCACTCTAACTCGTACGACGCGCCACTCGGCGGTGGGGAGAGTAACGTCCCTATGGAACAGTCCGTTGTGCCGCGCCGCCATTATGATAAGTGGACGTTTTTTTTTTCACGTTTTCTCTATCTCTCGGTCGTTCGCGTCGCATTTTCGTCCTCACGAGCCATTAAAACCCGTTTCGGCGATGCCAA